>JAEMTY010000148.1:0-7500 GCA_020423425.1 Chrysopa pallens
TTTTTTAAATTTTCCATTTTATTAAAATGATGTAATGAAAAATTGTAATCTCGATGTAACTAGTATATAAGATGATGTATTATAGATAAAGCTTAGGCTAGGTGCTATAGTTATAAGCCGATTTGTATTTTGTATATATTTTTGATGAAAATAAAGAATTATTAATTTGAATTCACACACTTCACAAAGATTCCAAAATCGATTCACACAATTCCAAAATCGTTGCCTTCTAATCATTTCGAAAAAAACCCTAAGATTTCCGTCCGAAGCTCTCCACCGCGAAACTGGACACCCAACTATTTCCAAACTTTATTCTTTCCACCTCAAAATCCTTTTTCCAATCTTCCCTCAACAATCCCTTCCCAGAAATCAGCAAACTGGGTCAATTTGACCCCAGGATGCTGCATTTTAGGAAAAGATTTCCCATGCCACACGATATCAATTGAACCTAGTTCCGGTGTAATCTTAATTGTATATAGTATCTTTTTTCTTTTCTTTAATTTACAGGTTAAGCTAGTTTTAGGGATGGCCTATCCATCCACATAGGTTAAGTATTTTCAAATGGTTTTTTTTTCCATTTTACTAAAACAATGTAATGAAAAATTGTAATCTCGATGTAACTAGTATATAAGATGATGTATTATAGATAAAGCTTAGGCTAGGTGGTATAGTTATAAGCCGATTTGTATGTTATATATATTTTTTTGATAAAAAAAAAGAATTATTAATTTGAAAATTTGAATCACACACTTCGATTCGATGTTAAGTGTCGATACCTGCTCAGCGATAACATTTTTTTTTTATACCTGTGCATTTATAAGAGATTTTGTTTTTGTAACTGATCACAAAATAATTTTATTTTTATTGATTATTTGTTATTTGATTATATGATTTTGTTTTTATTTATTTTTATGACAAATCACACAACAGTTATGTAAGCTTTCGCTTAAGGCTTAGGATCGACTGCCTCATGTACAAATGCTGTTGACATGAAACCTTTCTCCACTTCAGTCCACTAGGTTTTCACTAGAGTATTTGCTACTACCACCAAGATCTGCACCGATGGCGGCTCCAGATGGCCTCACGGCCAATCCTTCCGCGCACACCTACTCGTTAGGGTTTCATGATAAAAGATAAATCTTTTATCGAAAATACCAACTAACGGTAGAGTAGAAGCATGACGCTTCAGCAACATCCATTTTCAGGGCTAGTTGCTTCGGCAGATGAGTTGTTACACACTCCTTAGCAGATTCCGACTTCCATGGCCACCGTCCTGCTGTCTTAAGCAACCAACGCCTTTCATGGTATCCCATAAGCGTCAATTTTGGCGCTTTAACTCTACGTTTGGTTCATCCCACAGCGCCAGTTCTGCTTACCAAAAGTGGCCCACTTGGCACTCTGATCCATATATAAAAAAATATATTCTCATAGCTTCACATTATAAATAATGTTTTTAAGCAAGCTAGAGATCTCACCCATTTAAAGTTTGAGAATAGGTTGAGGTCGTTTCGGCCCCAAGGCCTCTAATCATTCGCTTTACCGGATGAGACTCTTATATAATGAACGCCAGCTATCCTGAGGGAAACTTCGGAGGGAACCAGCTACTAGATGGTTCGATTAGTCTTTCGCCCCTATACTCAGTTCCGACGATCGATTTGCACGTCAGAATCGCTACGGACCTCCATCAGGGTTTCCCCTGACTTCATCCTGACCAGGCATAGTTCACCATCTTTCGGTTCCCAGCGTGTACGCTCTAGGTGCGCCTCTATTATAAAATAATCCGAAAACTAAATTATAATAATATAAGACGCCCTAGGAGTGCGATATTTAATACTTAATATAAATATATCCTCCTTTTATAATTTATAAAAAAATATAAATAATATTTACTTTCATTATGCCTTTGGGTTTCATAAAATTTTTAAATATTTCAATGAAAAAATATTTTATTCCCAATGACTTGCGCACATGCTAGACTCCTTGGTCCGTGTTTCAAGACGGGTCCTGAAAGTACCCAAAGCTATATCGTCACTGACAGATAAATTTTTAATAAAAAAAATAGAGCCAGTTCATTATCACACACCTACTGACAGTTAAATAGAATCATATAACGGCATAAAATCCGTATATAAAATATTTTTTATTTAAAAATTAAAACCTATTTACACTCGTGGTGAAACTGAACGCGTTAATAACGCGGCTCAATATCAATTTATAATTAATACTATCAAACAATTAATCAAGAACATAGGCGTTTAACATACTCAAAATATTATCAAAAAATAATATTTTACATTAATCAACGCAGAAATGCCTATAGATTAATATTTAATGGGTCGCAACGTCCTACAAGATGAGAAATGCATACCTCGTTATCATACAATTAACAATATACAGCAGTGCATATATTTTTACTAAAAATACATTTTTAATAAAAATTTTTGTCACATGATAGTACAAATTGGTTGATTAACGATAAAAAGTAAATGAATCTCATCTTTCGACCTTTCGAGTTTCTCAGGTTTACCCCTGAACGGTTTTATGTACTCTTTAACTCTCTCTTCAAAGTTCTTTTCAACTTTAGATGGATTTCTCTATATATATATGTATGTTTGCTATAGACAAAATGTACTTGCTTTATGCATCCATCACATAATAACTACTGAAAATAGATATAATTAATTTTATACACTCTTTCTACTGAAAATAGATATAATTATTTTTATACACTCTTTCTATATATATATATATATATATATATATATATATATATAAATATATATATATATATATATATATATATATATATATATATATATATATATATATATATATATATATGTATGTTTGCTATAGCCACAAAATACTTGTTGCAACTTCTATCACATAATAACTAATGATAATGCATGCTTATAAACATTTATATTGTCAGCCCCATAAATAATTCAAAAACCAATTTCCTTTGTTTTAAACTCAAAATTCAAATTATTATATTTATACACATTCTCTCTATATATATATGTATGTTTAGTATTGCCACACAAAGTAGTTGTAATATGTCTCACCACATAATAACTATTGATAATACATACTGTATTGATATTATTATTTTTAAATTGATATTATTTTTATTACAATTTGTAGATGCAATATTTATCATATAATAATTAATAATAATACATTTTTATTAATGATAACAATATTTAATAAATAACAACTATTATCATCATCATTTTATGTATACGCAAATGTATTTATTATTAATATATTAATATTAATAGCACTTCCCTAAATACTTAAAAAACCAATTTCCTTTGTTTCAAACTCAAAATGCAAATGAATAAAATTAACTCCTTCCCCTAATATATATATAACGAAAAAATAAATTTCCTTTGTTTCAAACTCAAAATGCAAAAGAATAAATTTAACTCCTTCCTCATATATATATATATACTGAAAAAATAAATTTCCTTTGTTTTAAACTCAAAATACAAATGAATAAATTTAACTCCTTCCTCATATATATATATACTGAAAAAATAAATTTCCTTTGTTTCAAACTCAAAATGCAAAAGAATAAATTTAACTCCTTCCTCATATATATATATACTGAAAAAATAAATTTCCTTTGTTTCAAACTCAAAATGCAAAAGAATAAATTTAACTCCTTCCTCATATATATATATACCGAAAAAATAAATTTCCTTTGTTTCAAACTCAAAATACAAATGAATAAATTTAACTACTTCCTCATATATATATATATATACATTTTTATTTTTACATTTTTCTGTTCCTATAATACTTGAACATTTTTTTTTTATCATTTAAAAGTTTCTTTATTTATCATTAAAGTTTACATGATTGTTTTTTTTTTTTACATTTTACAATGCGATATGCACACTTTATATAGTTGACAGTTCGTCATACTGCTAGTGAGAAGAGATAAAGAAGTTTTATTTTGAATAGATAAAGAAGTTTTATTTTGAATTTCAAAATTATATTTTGGTTTCTATGGAAATGATGATTTGTAACATGTGAGAAAAAAAAAACAAAATATGTTTCACAGCTAGGAACATTTTATATTCGAAAATTAAATTGTCGTTTATAGTATTTTCCTTTACTTATTATTTATGTTTCTCACCGTTAAAACCTTACCTGAACTTTCACGAATATTTCAAGACCAAAATTAGCCAAATCGGTCCAGCCATTCTCGAGTTATGCGCTTACAACACATTTTGCAATTCATTTTTATATATAAGATTATGAGTACTATCATGGGAGACTAGATAGGAAAACAATGTGTTGTTGTCTAGAATATAAAATTTTTTTTGTTTTTTTTTTTTTTTTTTATTATTATTTTATTTATTTGGCTTTTATCAATAAGCAAAGTAGATAACATTTATTAGTATGAGATTGATTGATAAAATTGCAGTTTTTATTTATTTTATTCTTTTTTTTATATTATTCTTAATAAAATATTGTTATTATTATTATTAATATTATTATTAATGAAATTTCATATTATTATATGTGTTTCATTTTATAAAAAAATCCTTTTAAATTATTAAAAGGATTTATGATTAATTCTTAATAAATCAATTATTATTATTATTATTATCAATTATTATAATTAATAATATCGCTTATTAGTATAAGTAATGTCACATATTAGTATAAGTAATGTCAAGTATTAGTATAAGTAATATCATATATTAGTATAATTAATGTAACTTATTATTATAATTAATATCACTTATTGTTATAATTAATGTCAAGTATTAGTATAAGTAAAATCATATATTATTATAATTAATATCACTTATTATTATAATTAATGTCACTTATTATTATAAGTAATATCACATATTAGTATAAGTAAAATCAATTATTATTATAATTTATTAATATTATTATTATTATTATTTCAAAATTTATTAATAAAAAAAGCCTCTTTTATAATACAATAAAAGAGACATTAAAATTTTATAAATAAAATTAATTTATTTATTTTTAAGTGTTAAGTTTTAATTTTTTTTTTTTTTTTTGCGAAAAAAAGCCTTCCATATATATGATTATAAAATAATCATTTATAAAAAATTATATATTATACACTTTGTAATAAAAAAAAAACATAAATAAATAAATAGATAAATACTATTACTCTTACCTATACACTCTCTTTGCTTATATTTTATTTTTTGATAATTATTATTTATTTGTTTTGGGGTAGATCTCGTTTATTATTTAATTAAAAAAGAAAAAAAAATATACGAATCCCCAACAAGCCAAGGGCTAAGTCTCAATAGATCGCAGCGTGGAAACTGCTCTACCGAGTACAACACCCTGCCAGGTACATGTAAGTCGTCTATACAAACGATTCCGAGTCCTGACGTCGTATATATATATATATATATATATATATATATTATATATATATATATATATATATATATATATATATATATATATATATATATTATACAAATTGACCGGCCCCCCCATAATCGACCGTTAATGAGATTGAATGAACATAGCACATAACATGCTATCTGGGCCCGTCATTCTATAATCATATATACGGTAAATAAAGGGGGGGGCGCCGCCACTCGTGTGATAATAAATTTATAAAAAAATTTATTATCTTATTATTATTATTTTTTTTTATAATTATAATATAAAATACAAAATTATTAATTTGTTTCCATTTTAAATTTAATAATAAAATTTTTTTATAGATTAACAAATTATATATTTCTATTATAATATTTCATATTTTTAACACGCTTTTATTAGCTTCACTCGTATGTTTGTTTGTCTGTAGGTAACTCTCTGAAGTTGGCTGCAGAACGCATCTGAACGGATCCTTTGCATGAGAGTAATAAAGATAGAGCGTGTTTTTTTAGTTTTTTTAAACTATTTTATTATTATAAAAATTTATAATAAACATTCCCACATCATAGTGTCTGTTTATCAGCCACAGACGGGGTTCAGTGTGCTGGACTTATCCCTGTTCGCTCGCCGCTACTTAGGGAGAATCCTAGTCAGTTTTATCTAATCTGAGAGAGGATCGATCATCATACAATAAAATAATAATTATATTCATTATAATATATACACATAATAAACACACTGTTTCACCTACTTCACTATTATAAATTTAATATTTATTAATAAATAATCATTAAAAAATAAATAATAATAATAATAATAATTTATACAAAATAAAATTATTATCAAACCATTGTGAAATGAAAAATCTTAACATTTATATTTTTGTTAATTAATTATATTAATAATCATTCCTGTGTACTTTTGTTTATTATATTTTTATTTATTTAAATTCATAATAATTTTAATTTATAAATAATTAAATTATATCATATCGCGATAATATATTATATTATAATTATTCTCTTATTAAATTTTTCATCATAAAATTTATCACCCATCAAGCACTTCCTATATATATATTTATATAATTAATATTTTATTAATTATAACTATATAAATATATATTTGTTTATTTTTATTTATTATTATTATAGTGGCCAGCTATTATTTTTTATGTGATTTTCTAAATATAAAATACTTTTACATTTATTGTTTATGTTTTTTTAACAAGAGATATATTATTTATATATACATTTTATCTATATGATTTTATTTTTATTATTATAAATTTATATATTTCTCTATTTACAAAAATAAATATTCTATTAAAATACAAAAAATAAACCAGTTACAATCAATGACAATTAATTTTTTTAATAATATAAATGTTTTTGTTATTTTTTTCTTTTCTTATAAAAATTTGTTTATATTTTATATTTTGTTTCATTATTTTTATTTTTTAAATATTCTCTTCCATGATCATTCATATATATATAAATTATTATTAAATTTTTCTTTAATAGTTAATGTTAGAAACAATTAGTGTATATTTGTATATTTTTTGTATATAATTTTTTTTTATTTGTATTATTAAAATTATATGTTTGATATTAAAATTATAATTATATAATTTTATATTCATTCATATACATATATTAATTTGAAAATGTTGACAAAAATTTATTGTTTTTGGCATAACATTCATATTTAAATAAGTAAAGAAAAGAATAACTCTATTCTTTACAAATTTTTTTTTTGTTTTTTTTTGAAGTACTTCGTCTCTTATTGTATATATACGATTCTCAATCAGATATGGTCTAGATAAATAATTACCATAGACCGCAATGTGCGTTCAAAATGTTAATGTTCACGAGCCAAGTGATCCATTGTTTAGGGTAATCTTTATTTATTTATAATTATATATATATATATATATATATATATTTATATATATATATATATATTTATATAGATTATTTATTCTCTTCTTCTTCTTCTTTATTATTATTTATTATAAATATTATAGAGTAAAATATATATAAAAATTTATTATATAAATAATATTTTTAGAAGAAAAATAATAATAATAATAATATAATATATTAT
>JAEMTY010000148.1:12500-44115 GCA_020423425.1 Chrysopa pallens
CGGACAGTATGAAAAATAATAATAAATAGTAATAATATTCTTCTTGCTATTTTACCGAAATATCAATAGTAAAAACTTGTATACAACATCGTACAACACCATATACAAGCCAATACTATAGTTGATACACGGACAGTATGAAAAATAATAGTATATCCACATTAAAACAATAATATTATTCTTCTTGCTATTTTACCGAAATATCAATAGTAAAAACTTATATACAATATCGTACAACACCATACATAAGCAAATACCATAGTTGATACACGGACAGTATGAAAAATAATAGTACAAATACATAAAAACAACAATATTATATTTCTTGCTGCTTTACCGAAATACCAATAGTAAAAACTTGTATACAACATCGTACAACACCATACACAAGCAAATACTATAGTTGATACACGGACAGTATGAAAAATAATAGTACATATCAAAAAGTAAAGACTCATATACAACATCGTACAACACCATACACAAGCCAATACTACAATTGATAAACAGACAGTATGAATAATAACTAAACTTTTTTATATATACATACTATGCCTACTATATTAATTGTGTGTTAATGATGAATGCAATACTACTGTAACATATAGATATAACATTCACCATTCATTAATTACTTACATGCACTTCCTTATATATATATAAAAATAAATTTCCTTTGTTTTAAAGTCAAAAAACAAGTATGTCTAAAAAGCTTTAAAATGTTCTAAAATGCAAAGATATATCGAAATTTTTGAAAAATAATTTAAAAAAAAAAATTTTTTTCAGCCAAAATTTTGCATTTCATAACAAAAATTTTTTTTTGCCAAAATTTTGTATTTCATAACAAAATATAATATTCTTTTTCTATTAAAATTTCAATTTTAATTTAAGATATTTATATTTTATAATACTAATATGTCTTTCTGCCCCTTTTTTTGTCTTATTCTCTCTAACATTATTTATGTTTATGAGTATATTTAAACATCACTAATTAAATGACGAAACATTTGCTAAAAATATTATTAATATATAGTTTTTTATTTCTCGTTTTATAAAGAATAAAAAATATTATTATTATTATTAATAATTTTATTAATATTTATATTAATTCTTACAAAATATAATATTCTTTTTTTATTAAAATTTCAATTTTAATTTAAGATATTTATATTTTATAATACTAATATGTTTTGTTCACATAATAACTACTGCAAATAGATATAATTATTATACATACACTCTTTCTACTGTAAATAGATATAATTATTTTTATACACTCTGTCAATATATATATATAGATGTTCGCTATAGACGCATAGTAATTGCAATATGTTTCACATAATAACTAATGATAATGCATGCTTATAAACATTTATATCATCTCTGTCCCATACATAATTCAAAAACCAATTTCCTTTGTTTTAAACTCAAAATTCAAATTATTATATTTATACACATTCTCTATATATATATATATATATATATATATGTATGTTTGCTATAGAAATATTGTACTTGCTTTATGCATCCATCACATAATAACTACTGCAAATAGATATAATTATTATACATACACTCTTTCTACTGTAAATAGATATAATTATTTTTATACACTCTGTCAATATATATAGATTCTTTGTTCGCTATAGACGCATAGTAATTGCAATATGTTTCACAAAATAACTAATGATAATGCATGCTAATAAACATTTATATTATCTCTGTCCCATAAATAATTCAAAAACCAATTTCCTTTGTTTTAAACTCAAAATTCAAATTATTATATTTATACACATTCTCTATATATAATATATGTATGTTTGCTATAGAAATATTGTACTTGCTTTATGCATCCATCACATAATAACTACTGCAAATAGATATAATTATTTTTATACACTCTGTCAATATATATATATATATAGATGTTCGCTATAGACGCATAGTAATTGCAATATGTTTCACATAATAACTAATGATAATGCATGCTTATAAACATTTATATCATCTCTGATCATTCAAATTATTATATTTATACACATTCTCTATATATAATATATGTATGTTTGCTATAGAAATATTGTACTTGCTTTATGCATCCATCACATAATAACTACTGCAAATAGATATAATTATTTTTATACACTCTGTCAATATATATATATAGATGTTCGCTATAGACGCATAGTAATTGCAATATGTTTCACATAATAACTAATGATAATGCATGCTTATAAACATTTATATTGTCAGCCCCATAAATAATTCAAAAACCAATTTCCTTTGTTTTAAACTCAAAATTCAAATTATTATATTTATACACATTCTCTATATATATATGTATGTTTAGTATTGCCACAAAGTAGTTGTAATATGTTTCACATAATAACTAATGATAATGCATGCTTATAAACATTTATATTGTCAGCCCCATAAATAATTCAAAAACCAATTTCCTTTGTTTTAAACTCAAAATTCAAATTATTATATTTATACACATTCTCTCTATATATATATGTATGTTTAGTATTGCCACACAAAGTAGTTGTAATATGTCTCACATAATAACTATTGATAATACATACTGTATTGATATTATTATTTTTAAATTGATATTATTTTTATTACAATTTGTAGATGCAATATTTATCATATAATAATTAATAATAATACATTTTTATTAATGATAACAATATTTAATAAATATCAACTATTATCATCATCATTTTATGTATACGCAAATGTATTTATTATTAATATATTAATATTAATAGCACTTCCCTAAATACTTAAAAAAACCAATTTCCTTTGTTTCAAACTCAAAATGCAAATGAATAAAATTAACTCCTTCCCCTAATATATATATAACGAAAAAATAAATTTCCTTTGTTTCAAACTCAAAATGCAAAAGAATAAATTTAACTCCTTCCTCATATATATATATACCGAAAAAATAAATTTCCTTTGTTTCAAACTCAAAATGCAAAAGAATAAATTTAACTCCTTCCTCATATATATATATACCGAAAAAATAAATTTCCTTTGTTTCAAACTCAAAATACAAATGAATAAATTTAACTCCTTCCTCATATATATATATATACCGAAAAAATAAATTTCCATTGTTTTAAACTCAAAATTATTCATTAACTTTTTTATATTTTCAATACTTGCTTTATTTTATTATTATTATTATTTATTATTATACCATTTTTCATAACAATATTTTCTACATATATGTCATACAAGTTGCATATATATTAAAATATCAACTTTTATAAATAATATTGTTATAAAAATTTTTATTATCAATTAAATATGAATTTGTTCTAATATATTATCGACAACAACCATACTATATTAAAAACACCAGTTCTCGTCCGATCACTGAAGTTAAGAAATATTAGGCATTATGAGTACTATCATGGGAGACTAGATAGGAAAACAATGTGTTGTTGTCTAGAATATAAAATTTTTTTTGTTTTTTTTTTTTTTTTTTATTATTATTTTATTTATTTGGCTTTTATCAATAAGCAAAGTAGATAACATTTATTAGTATGAGATTGATTGATAAAATTGCAGTTTTTATTTATTTTATTCTTTTTTTTATATTATTCTTAATAAAATATTGTTATTATTATTATTAATATTATTATTAATGAAATTTCATATTATTATATGTGTTTCATTTTATAAAAAAATCCTTTTAAATTATTAAAAGGATTTATGATTAATTCTTAATAAATCAATTATTATTATTATTATTATCAATTATTATAATTAATAATATCGCTTATTAGTATAAGTAATGTCACATATTAGTATAAGTAATGTCAAGTATTAGTATAAGTAATATCATATATTAGTATAATTAATGTAACTTATTATTATAATTAATATCACTTATTGTTATAATTAATGTCAAGTATTAGTATAAGTAAAATCATATATTATTATAATTAATATCACTTATTATTATAATTAATGTCACTTATTATTATAAGTAATATCACATATTAGTATAAGTAAAATCAATTATTATTATAATTTATTAATATTATTATTATTATTATTTCAAAATTTATTAATAAAAAAAGCCTCTTTTATAATACAATAAAAGAGACATTAAAATTTTATAAATAAAATTAATTTATTTATTTTTAAGTGTTAAGTTTTAATTTTTTTTTTTTTTTTTTTGCGAAAAAAAAGCCTTCCATATAGATGATTATAAAATAATCATTTATAAAAAATTATATATTATACACTTTGTAATAAAAAAATAAATAAATAAATAAATAGATAATTAATACTATTACTCTTACCTATACACTCTCTTTGCTTATATTTTATTTTTTGATAATTATTATTTATTTGTTTTGGGGTAGATCTCGTTTATTATTTAATTAAAAAAGAAAAAAAAATATACGAATCCCCAACAAGCCAAGGGCTAAGTCTCAATAGATCGCAGCGTGGAAACTGCTCTACCGAGTACAACACCCTGCCAGGTACATGTAAGTCGTCTATACAAACGATTCCGAGTCCTGACGTCGTATATATATATATATATATTATACAAATTGACCGGCCCCCCCATAATCAACCGTTAATGAGATTGAATGAACATAGCACATAACATGCTATCTGGGCCCGTCATTCTATAATCATATATACGGTAAATAAAGGGGGGGGCGCCGCCACTCGTGTGATAATAAATTTATAAAAAAATTTATTATCTTATTATTATTTTTTTTTTATAATTATAATATAAAATACAAAATTATTAATTTGTTTCCATTTTAAATTTAATAATAAAATTTTTTTATAGATTAACAAATTATATATTTTTATTATAATATTTCATATTTTTATTATAAAAATTTATATATAAATATATATACTTCAACATTTAGTTTTTTGTTAGTGCTAGCTAGATTTTATTATTAATATTTAGTATCAATATATAGAAATATATTTAATTTTAATCTCGATGTAAAATCGAGAAAAATTTTAATCTCGATGTAACTAATATATAAGATGGTGTATTATAGATAAAGCTTAGGCTAGGTGCTATAGTTGTAAGCCGACTGGAATTTATATTTTGATGCAAATAATGAATATTCAAAAAAAAAAAAAAAAAATAAATAATAAAAAATATTTCAATGTAAATAATGGTGCAAGATAGAAATATATTATTATATAATATGTTACATAAATAGTACTCTTATTTAATATAAATTTGTGGCCTTTTTAAAAAAGGCCTATGATCGATGAATCCTTAAAGCAATAAGTCAGTTTGTATAATTTATGCTTTCTTCTCAGTTTTCTTTGGTAATAGCACAGCTTGAATGTTTGGTAAAACACCACCTTGTGCAATTGTAACACCAGATAATAATTTATTTAATTCTTCATCATTACGAATAGCCAATTGTAAATGACGTGGAATAATACGAGTTTTTTTATTATCACGGGCAGCATTTCCTGCCAATTCAAGAACTTCAGCAGCTAAATATTCCATAACTGCAGCCAAATATACTGGAGCACCAGCACCTACACGTTCAGCATAGTTTCCTTTACGTAATAATCTATGAATTCTTCCAACTGGAAATTGTAATCCAGCTCGGCTAGATCTAGACTTTGCCTTTCCTTTAACTTTACCTCCTTTACCTCGTCCAGACATTTTTAATAAATTTAATAATTAAAATTTAACAATATAAAATCACACTGATGTACACGTTACAACACCTAACGTTAGAATGTATACATCATTTAACTTATTTACTATATTTGTAGATACTGTAACGTTATACATCAACCAATGATATATAACTATTTGTCTCATCCAATCAGAGAATAGAATTATTGGTAGCACAAGCATCTACCGTTTAGTATATAATAAACTAGTTGAACGATAATTATACGACTCACACATTCGATGTTAAGTGTTGATACTAACAACACTGCTAGTCGATACCTGCTCAGCGATAAAATTTTATTTTATACCTGTGCTTTATAAGAGTTTTTATTTTTATTTTGTTAACTGATCACAAAATAATTTTATTTTTATTGATTTCTTATTTTTACCTGCTTCAGGCAAGTTCCAAATAACAAATTTATTTGTTGTTTGAATTTGTTTGTACCAGTACAAAAATAAAAAATAATTTACAATATACTTTTTGAATTGTGGTATTTACATTTTGTATAGTTTACAATCATTAAGTATTTTTTAAATTATCTAGGCATTTTGTTTAAATTTTATTTAAATTTAATGTGTTATTTTTCTAATTTTTAGATTGGAATCCCCACCGAAAATGGCGCCCACCGCCGGGAAGGCGGTGGTATCAAAACCAAAAAATATGGCAAAGCCATCAATGATATCAGCATCAACACCAACAGCATCATCATCATCAGGATCAAAACCAACAGCGTCATCAGGATCAACACCAACAGCATCATCAGGATCAACAGCATCATCAGGACCAACACCAACAGCATCATCATCATCATCACCAGCAGCAACATCAGCAGTAGCACCAACACCAATGGACGAAGAATTCCAGCCGGTCAAACCCAGGAAAAGAGGCAGGAAAACAAACAATTACGACGCACCGTCCACCAAGAAATTGGCAACAGAGGTCCACAACAAATATGGACCACTCATTGATATCGCCGAGAGCAAAAGTATTCCAACAAGGAACAAGAAGCCGAGCCCAATTGTCGTGCACATGGCCCTCACCAATTTTCAAAAGGTGGAAGAAGCAATTAAAGCGGCAGCTACTGGTACCGTAAGGTTCACTTTCGGTACCACGACTATAAGTGTACATTGCGACTCAGATCGCGATTACACTAAATGTAAGGAACGGCTTGAAGAAATTCAAATGCCGTTCCATTTTTACGGAACGAAAGAGGACGTTGAACCGAAATACGTCCTTCATGGAACAATGCGCCACCATTCAGACGACATGGTGGCCGAAGATTTAAAAAAGCATGGCCTTAATCCACAAAAGGTCATGGTACTTTCAAAAGTAGAAGGCGAGAGCTTACGGGTGTCTCGCCTTGTACAATTTGCAAAGGGGACGCAAGCCCAAAGCGTCCTTAACATCCGATGGATATGCGGCGTTCCATGTCGTGTCAACAAATACGTAAACAAACGGGGTGCTGTACAGTGCTACCGTTGTCAACTTTACGGACATGGTTCACGGAACTGTCGTGGATCCGTACGTTGCGTGAAGTGTGGCAAAAACCACGCTTCAAGCAAATGCGAGATCCCTCGGTCGGAGCCTGCAAAGTGCTGCAACTGCGGCGCGGCGCATCCGGCAAGTTCCATGGATTGTTCAGTTAGGAAGACTTACGTGGCAGCAACAGCATCCCGAGCAGCAGGAGCGAGGCGCAAGGCCGCTCAGGGCGAGGCGCAAGGCCGCCCATCATCATTCAAGGCCAGGGATTTCCCGGCCCTTCCTCGTCCAAAAGAGGTCAACGCCCCAAACAGAGGTACCAGTCACCAAGGTAGCAGTCAATCAGCCATCAGGAGACCAGCGACACAAAATTTCAAACCAGCGCCATTGCCCACTTCAAACCCGTGGACAATTAAGAAGACACCGGAGAAAGAGGTAACCGATATTGTGTGTCCCCCCATTTCCCCACTCAACCCATTCTTCGAGGATATAGAATCTTCACCAGTTCCACCTCCATTGGAAACTGGTGGTTCTAAACCCCTTGATTTCATGGACCTCCTGAAACTCAGGATTAAAGTAGAGGCCGCGTGGAAACTATGTAATTCAAACCAAGAAAAACTCTTCAAGTTTTTCGAGATGACGGATCATTTATTCGATAATGATATCTCATCCCTCTTCAACTAGATCCCAGATTCGCTTTTTGCAATGGAACTCTCAAAGTCTCCAACGCAAATTACCCGAGCTTCACTCATTCCTAGAGCAGCATCGGATCCATGTTGCAGCCATCAGCGAAACATGGTTAAAGCCGGATAAGAAAATAAGTATCCCTGGATACTTTACCTATCGCCGTGACCGCGCCGCCAGGAATGGTGGCGGGGTTGCCTTATTTGTTAGACACGATGTCAAACATTGTATCTTGCCTCCCGAAGACGGCAGTCTCGAAGCCGTCTCCGTTCTTATCTCGGCTAATTGTGGTAATTATAAAGTCACATCTTTATACAACCCCCCAGATAGACTACTACAAGGAAGGGATATTGATCGTATTGTGAGAACCCATGATCGCGCTGTGATCATGGGAGATTACAATGCGCGTCACATTTCTTGGAATTGTACATCCAATAATGCAAACGGCAACGCGCTATTTGCGCAGTCTCTGAAACGTAACTTCATTGTTGCGTACCCAGACGAGCCCTCCTACTACCCCGATGCTGCTTCCCGCCCACCTCAAACCATCGACTTAACGATACTCAAAAACTGTGACCTTCTGTCAGACTTAGATGTTCATTTGGATTTGCATAGTGACCATCGCCCGATCACTTTCACCCTAGGTGAAATGAAGGGTGCTACAACTGTGCAAACCCGGCTGGATTTCGAGAAAGCAGACTGGAAACTGTTTAAAGAGTATCTGAACGTCGAAACCCTGATCACACCCCAGATCAATTCCACCGACCAAATAGACTTGGAGGTCAGTAAGCTCACGAAAAGTATCGTAGTTGCTACCGAAAAGTTTATTCCTAGGATAACTCGGAACCTCGGATATCAATTAAAATTAGATGCTGACACACTTAAACTCATACAGACTCGGAACAAACTACGCAAATTTTGGCAACGTGTTAGGCTGCCTGAGCTTCATGATGCCATGAGGCGAATGTCAGCCGATATTCGAGATAAAGTCACGCGCACCAGAGATGACATGTGGAACGAGAGGATTTCGGCTCTGACCACTCGTGATAACAATGTATGGAAAATTGCTAAAAATTTGCGTAATCGTTCGAAAAGACTACCTCCCCTCTTGTCGGAAAATGGGTACCTTTACTCGGATTCCGACAAAGCCCAACTTCTAGCTGACACCTTCTCTAAGGCGCACAGCTTAACAGATGGCGACGAATATCACGAAGAAGAAACGGCCCACTTGGTGTCCGAATCCTTGGAAAATATTCGCTCTTCCACCATAAATCCCATCGATGTTGACAGCGTATCACCTCAAGAGGTATCCAGCATTTTAAGGAAACTTAAATGCAGGAAAGCTCCGGGTGATGATGGAATAACTAACGTTGTGCTCCGCTATCTTCCTCGGAAGACGGTTGTTCAGCTCAGTTATATCTATACTGCATGCTTGAGGCTTGGTTATTTTCCCGACCTTTGGAAAACCGCTAAGGTTTTAGCGCTTCCGAAGCCGGGAAAGCTACCTAAGTCGCCTTCGAGCTACCGACCCATTAGCTTGCTGCCATCTCTCAGCAAGGTCATGGAGAAAGTAGTATTGAATCGGCTGCAGTCGCATGAAAATATCCATAGACAGCTTATCCCCCAACAGTTCGGTTTCAGATCGAACCATTCCACAGTAAGCCAGCTTCACCGACTTACTGAACATATTGCTACCGGATTTAATTGGAACAAATCCACAGGCATGGTCCTTTTGGACATCGAAAAAGCTTTCGACACAGTTTGGCACGATGGACTAATCCACAAACTCTCCAAATTTAACATTCCAATATACATCCTAAAATTCCTAATTTCCTATTTGTCCAACCGGAAATCCCAAATCCACATCCAACAAAGTACATCGAACCAATACAGTGTGAAAGCTGGTGTACCTCAAGGCTCCTTGCTTGGACCCCGCCTATTTTTATACTACATTAACGATATCCCGAGGGATCGAGCTACCGAAACAGCTCTCTTCGCCGACGACACGGCCATCTATTGTTCCTCATGGCAACCGAAACAAGTTTCGAGTTGCCTTCAATCCCGATTGACCATCCTTGAAAACTATTTCAAGTCATGGAAAATCAAAATTAACCCTACAAAGACCCAATCTATTCTCTTCACTCGAAAGAATAAATTTTCAACATACACGCTTGGATTGAAGATGTTTGACACGCAAATCCAGCAAACTCATAGTGTTGTCTATCTGGGTGTAATCCTCCAAAGGCAGTTGAACTGGACACAGAACGCCAAAAGGCGCCTGGCCCTGGGAAACGCATCCTTTGCAGGATTGTACCCACTACTCAGCCCCAGGAGTAAACTGGACGAACGTTTAAAGCATCGACTCTACAAGTCATGTATCCGCCCAGTACTCACGTACGCAGCCCCTATTTGGACTAACGTTGCATATTCGCTCATCACGAAGATGCAGCAATTCCAAAATCGTTGCCTTCGAGTCATCTCGAAAAAACCCCCAAGATTTCCGTCCGAAGCTCTCCACCGCGAAACTGGACACCCAACTATTCCAAACTTTATCCTTACCACCTCAAAATCCTTTTTCCAATCTTCACGCAACAATCCCTTCCCGGAAATCAGCAAACTGGGTCAATTTGACCCAAGGATGCTGCTTTTTGGGAAAAGATTTCCCATGCCACACGATGTCGGTTGCACCTAGTTCCGGTGTAATCTTAATTGTATATAGTTTCTTTTTCTTTTCTTAATTTACAGGTTAAGCTAGTTTTAGGGGTGGCCTATCCATCCACATAGGTTAAGTATTTTCAAATGGTTTTTTTTAAAAATTTTCCATTTTATTAAAACGATGTAATGAAAAATTGTAATCTCGATGTAACTAGTATATAAGATGATGTATTATAGATAAAGCTTAGGCTAGGTGCTATAGATATAAGCCGATTTGTATTTTGTATATATTTTTGATGAAAATAAAGAATTATTAATTTGAAATTGAAATTTGGAGAATCACTTAAACGTTTGCTTTTGAAGTATTAAAGTGTTTGATTTCTTTATATAATTTGGTATTTAATACAAAATATTATTATTTTAAAATGGCTAGAACTAAGCAAACTGCTCGTAAATCAACAGGTGGTAAAGCACCAAGAAAACAATTAGCAACAAAAGCTGCACGTAAAAGTGCACCAGCTACTGGTGGAGTAAAAAAACCACATAGATATCGTCCTGGTACTGTAGCTTTACGAGAAATTCGTCGTTATCAAAAGAGTACCGAATTGTTGATTCGTAAATTACCATTCCAACGTTTAGTACGTAAACAATGTATCTATGTGAAAATATTATTTAAATGATTAGACTATGTATTTAAAGTGTAAAAAAAAAAAAAAATGATTTTTCTCCATAACAAACATGTTTCTGTTGAACTAAACCTCTCAATTGACTAAATGCAATTAATTATTTTTAAACTTAATCATCTCGTGTTGTCAAAAATAGAAAATATCAATAACTGAAATTTTAAACAATATATGACACAAATAAACCTAAATACCTAAGATGTATGTTTTCTAAAAAGAACCAAAAACAAAGAAGCTGTAAAAATATAAGAGAGAAAAAAGGCAAAATAAAAAGTGGTAAAAATTTCCATATATAACAACGATTAAAACTGATTTTATGGTTATTTAAATGAAAAAATATATTTTTATTTCTTTCAATTTTCCGTCAGGTTTTAGATAAAAAAAAAAAAAATTAATATATATATATATATATAAATGCAATATACATATTATTTATTTATAGCTTTTTATATTGGATATTTAAAGTATTTTGTTAATCCTCATGTTTAAAAATCTCATAAACAATGCTAAAAAATTATATTTAAAATAAAATATTATATCAATTAGAGTGAACTTATTATTTTTCTTAATATCAATGTAAATAATGGTGCAAGATAGAAATATATAATTATATTATTATATAATATGATACATAAATAATACTCTTATTTAATATAAATTTGTGGCCTTTATAAAAAAAGGCCTATGATCGATGAATCTTTAAGCAATAAGTCAGTTTGTATAATTTATGCTTTCTTT
Source organism: Chrysopa pallens (assembly GCA_020423425.1). Taxonomy (NCBI): domain Eukaryota; kingdom Metazoa; phylum Arthropoda; class Insecta; order Neuroptera; family Chrysopidae; genus Chrysopa; species Chrysopa pallens. The sequence continues at coordinate 24,433 of JAEMTY010000148.1, forward strand.
TCAGTTTTCTTTGGTAATAGCACAGCTTGAATGTTTGGTAAAACACCACCTTGTGCAATTGTAACACCAGATAATAATTTATTTAATTCTTCATCATTACGAATAGCCAATTGTAAATGACGTGGAATAATACGAGTTTTTTTATTATCACGGGCAGCATTTCCTGCCAATTCAAGAACTTCAGCAGCTAAATATTCCATAACTGCAGCCAAATATACTGGAGCACCAGCACCTACACGTTCAGCATAGTTTCCTTTACGTAATAATCTATGAATTCTTCCAACTGGAAATTGTAATCCAGCTGTAAATTACCATTCCAACGTTTAGTACGTGAAATTGCACAAGATTTCAAAACAGATTTACGTTTTCAAAGTTCAGCTGTTATGGCCTTACAAGAAGCAAGTGAAGCTTATTTAGTAGGTTTGTTTGAAGATACTAACTTATGTGCCATTCATGCAAAGCGTGTAACAATTATGCCAAAGGACATACAATTGGCAAGACGAATTCGTGGTGAACGTGCCTAAGGAACTTATTACGAATATAAATTTCATAATAATTAATATTTTCGGTCCTATTTATAGGACCAAAAATTATTATTAAATAAGAGTATTTTATTTTAAATATAAAAATAAAATTTACTTATAGTAAATAAAATTATTTATGTATATAAGAAGATATTTTAAATTTAAAAGATATTTCGTTTTTTTATATTGTTAAATTTTAATACACATTATAATTTTAGTTTAATTTTTAGCAATTATTCATTAATTTTATAAGATACTAGCAGACCCGACCACGTGTTGCTGTGGCTATTATTTTTCTTATATTACATTGTAGTAAATAATTTAAGAGAAATGGTAGTAGAACATAAGTCACGGGGACCAACATGCGTTTTACATAGATACCAGTTGTAAAAAAATATGGCGACCTCCATGACAGATTTTCTACTACCGTAACCCCTTAGTAAAATAAACTTATTATCTGGGAACGAATTCGGAAACGATAAAGCTTGCATAAAAATCGTCTGGATTGGGATTTGAACGGGAAGTGCTTTGAACACGATTGATTTAAATTTTTTTACAGTTGATATTAAGCAAAAATCAATACAAAGGAATTAATTTATTATTATTTTTATTCAATTTTGTAACAAATGAGTATATTTATTATTATTTTTATTCAATTTTGTAACAAAGTTGTTAGTAAAGAACATGTGACACTTAAATATATGAATGAGGTAGGTAGGGCAGATAGTCATAAATCCTTAACAATAATATTTATTATTTTGAATTATAAATACTTTTAATTTCAATTTAATTTAGCACTAATCGGTGTACAATATTTTTGGTTAACCTACCTTTAGCTAACACAAATAGATTCGACGGTTTCTCTACACGTGAACATACAACATATAGTTGCCCATGAGAAAAACATGGATTTTCTAAATTCAAACCACAAATGGACATGGTTTGGCCTTGAGACTTATTTAAAGACATGGCAAAAGCTAAACGAATTGGAAACTGTAAAGGATACCTTCTAAAGGGTATGGTAGAACCCTGACGGTGTCATTGGAATACGTGACAGCAGGACCACTTCTTCTTTAAAGGTCATCGGTTATATTGATGAATTGTAGCTTACTAATTAAAGCGTTAGTACTTTTAACTTAACACCATTTATTGGATACTCAATCAAATCAACTAACTACTTTATACAGTGCCATCTATTCGATACTTACTAAATCAAGACAACTGACTTGAACTGATTATACCGCCATCTGCTAGAATCTTGTCGAACTATGTATCTTTGTTAGATTTAGACTACCATCTATTAAAATATTATCGAACTATATCTCTTTGTCATAAAAAACAATTAATTCGCAATAAATTAAAATTGCAATCTCTAATTAAGAAATAAATTATCCTATCTCTTAAGTTGAAGCATTGCACGCATTTAAAAAAAAAAAAAAACCTTCGAATTGGTTCAGTAGTTTCGGAGTCCATCGCGATCAAACAATGTGACATGTAATTTATTAAGATAAGATTATATACTGTTACATTATTAATTATAACCAGTTTATTATTACCCTTAATTAATATCAGATAATATTATAAAAGAACAACAGCACACAGTGTTCCCAAGCGGTCACCCATCCAAGTACTGACTGTGCCCAATGTTGCTTAACTTAAGTGATCAGACGAGAACTTGTGCTTTCAACATGGTATGGCCGTTGTCAATAGATAACATGTTTAAATGAATATATATTTAAATACATATTGATAAATTTTCCTGGTAAATGGTAAATAAAAATTATATTTAAATTTTTAATATTATATTTTAATTATATTATTAAAAAAATTAAAAATTTTTATCTAATGAAATAATTTGAATATAAATAATGGAAACATATATGAGGTGACCATAATCATGATTACAAAAACGTTTAATTAAAAATACCCATATAACTTAATATGATATATTTATGATTCTCCTAATAGGATTTAACATAACCGTGGTTAAATTAATTTATGTTACATATTCGCTTATATTATAAAATTAAATGAACAATCATATAATATTTCTTATTAGAAAGTTCGTCATGTGGACCTTGCGGGTCGTACCTATAACACTTGTTTTTTTATTTTTTATTCTTTCGTATATAACATTTCAAATAATTATGTACTCTTATTAAAAATTAATTTGTGGTCTAAAATTAAGACCAAAATTATTTTTTTTTTCAAAAATAATCGAAATTTCAATATATTATTAAAGAAACATATCATTTCTTTTTTGGTGCAGCCTTTTTTATTTTAGTTGGCGATGATTTTGAGACAGAAGCTTTTTTAGGTTTTGGTACTTTTGGCTTACGAACAGGACTACTTTTAGCCGTAGTTTTTGTAGACTTTGTCTTAGCTGGGTGTTTTTTAGCTACAGTAGTTGATTTTGATGTAATTTTCTTTGTAGCTGTTGATGATGGAGTAGTTTTCTTTGCTTTTGGTTTTTTAGCCGCTAAAGATGTACCAGTAGTTTTCTTCTCTTTTGGTGCCCTTTTAGTTTTAACACTCTTTGTAGAAACCTTAGAACCGCTATCCTTTTTTGATACTTTTGATTTAGATGAAGAATTCGATGAAGCGGATGGAGCCAATTTAAATGAGCCAGAAGCTCCTTTACCTTTTGTCTGTACCAAAGCACCTTCAGTAACGGCTGCTTTTAAATACTTTTTAATAAATGGTGAAATTTTATCAGAATCAACTTTGTAATTTGCAGCTAAATATTTTTTAATTGCTTGTAATGATGAACCCCCACGTTCTTTTAAATTTTTAATTGCATTTACAACCATTTCTGACGTGCGTGGATGAGTTGGTTTTGAATGTTGTTTTGTACGTTTAGCACCCGATGTAGCTGCTTTTTTTGTTGGTGTTGTAGAGCCAGCAGTAACTGCTGTTGCCGCAACAACTGTGGAATTTTCTTCTGCCATAATTATCTTTATTAAATAAAAATATATATGTATATATATATATATATATTTTATATATATATTTAATAATAAAATGATAAAATATAACAATTCTATCAAATATAAAATATAGTTTTCTAATATATATAAATGACAAACAAATAGCCCATATGCAAGACAAACTACCATGTAGAAAACATTATTTATTAAATACTATTTATAATTTACTATTAGAGTAAACATGAATATTTTTTAATTTTTTATATATATTAATTAAAAAATGATTATTTTAGTAAAATTTTTTATTTTTTGAATATATAAATTATTAATTTTATAGTAAATAATAATAGATAAACGTTTTTTAATATGAATTATTTCATACGTTATAAAAAATAAAATTCATAAATTACGCAAAAAAATAAATCGTTTTATTTTTAATAATTATCAATTATTTATAAATGATTATGTTGTAAATGATTTCAAAATATATTAAAAAATATATATATATAATTTAATGAAAAATTCAATTTTTTTAAATAGACATTGTATGGGTATTTAAATCATGTTTTTATATAATGTGTAAATTGAACATTGGAAAAATATTTTTAATTAGAATGTAATTTTATAAAAAATATTATATTAATATTAACTAGGTATATAAATAAATATTTATTAATAATATATATATTAATTATATTTTGTTATAATTAATAATTTAGTTACATATAGTTCTATTTACAAACAAATATATTATAAATGCTTAAAATGATTGTTGAAATTTAAATGGTTGAATTTGTTTTGATTGGATATAATTAACCTAAGTTTTATTAAATTACTTTTATTTTTATAATAAAATAATTAAATTATTTGAAAAACAATATATAATAGGGCGTGCAGTCCCTTTCCACAGAAGAAGTGAAACTTTGTAATATGGAAATGAAAATAGGAAGAGGGATAGAAATTGATTTTTAGTGAAGTCATATTGTTTCTTGAAGACAAACTTTATAAACATTGCTTACAATTCACAATTGATCGCATCTTTCAATTTCCATTTTAATTTTCGAAATTCTATTTTTTCAATAATTCTTGCAAAAACTGCATCAATGGTAGTTTCCCCTTTGATTGTTGGATCATTTCTACCATTTATATTTTCAAAGATGGCACTCGTACTAACTTTCTATTCCCTTTACTCAGGAACTTGGAAAGTTTAACGAAACATTGCTTTCATACCCCATCCATGTAAGCGTTAAACTTTTATCGAAACCTTGTTAGAAGTCGCATTAGAAGTTTCACTTCAATAAAATTATATGTATTTACTTTTTTATTGAATCTATTGATGAACTGAAAATTATAACGTATTATTAAACAATGAATAAAAATAATTTTTGTATTGGTACGAAATGAAATTGTTTAGTTATTTTAATTAATTAAGTATTTTACTTCAATAATTTATACTTCTTTATTTCCTATTGTAAACAATGTATCTATGTGAAAATATTATTTAAATGATTAGACTATGTATTTAAAGTGTAAAAAAAAAAAAAAATGATTTTTCTCCATAACAAACATGTTTCTGTTGAACTAAACCTCTCAATTGACTAAATGCAATTAATTATTTTTAAACTTAATCATCTCGTGTTGTCAAAAATAGAAAATATCAATAACTGAAATTTTAAACAATATATGACACAAATAAACCTAAATACCTAAGATGTATGTTTTCTAAAAAGAACCAAAAACAAAGAAGCTGTAAAAATATAAGAGAGAAAAAAGGCAAAATAAAAAGTGGTAAAAATTTCCATATATAACAACGATTAAAACTGATTTTATGGTTATTTAAATGAAAAAATATATTTTTATTTCTTTCAATTTTCCGTCAGGTTTTAGATAAAAAAAAAAAAAAAAAAATTAATATATATATATAAATGCAATATACATATTATTTATTTATAGCTTTTTATATTGGATATTTAAAGTATTTTGTTAATCCTCATGTTTAAAAATCTCATAAACAATGCTAAAAAATTATATTTAAAATAAAATATTATATCAATTAGAGTGAACTTATTATTTTTCTTAATATCAATGTAAATAATGGTGCAAGATAGAAATATATAATTATATTATTATATAATATGATACATAAATAATACTCTTATTTAATATAAATTTGTGGCCTTTATAAAAAAAGGCCTATGATCGATGAATCTTTAAGCAATAAGTCAGTTTGTATAATTTATGCTTTCTTTTCAGTTTTCTTTGGTAATAGCACAGCTTGAATGTTTGGTAAAACACCACCTTGTGCAATTGTAACACCAGATAATAATTTATTTAATTCTTCATCATTACGAATAGCCAATTGTAAATGACGTGGAATAATACGAGTTTTTTTATTATCACGGGCAGCATTTCCTGCCAATTCAAGAACTTCAGCAGCTAAATATTCCATAACTGCAGCCAAATATACTGGAGCACCAGCACCTACACGTTCAGCATAGTTTCCTTTACGTAATAATCTATGAATTCTTCCAACTGGAAATTGTAATCCAGCTCGGCTAGATCTAGACTTTGCCTTTCCTTTAACTTTACCTCCTTTACCTCGTCCAGACATTTTTAATAAATTTAATAATTAAAATTTAACAATATAAAATCACACTGATTTACACGTTACAACACCTAACGTTAGAATGTATACATCATTTAACTTATTTACTATATTTGTAGATACTGAAACGTTATACATCAACCAATGATATATAACTATTTGTCTCATCCAATCAGAGAATAGAATTATTGGTAGCACAAGCATCTACCGTTTAGTATATAATAAACTAGTTGAACGATAATTATACACATACACGTATTGACTGGTGTTCTGTAACTATCTGTTAATATTTATTGTTAATAACAATGCCACCAAAAACAAGTGGAAAAGCAGCTAAAAAAGCTGGTAAGGCTCAAAAAAATATTTCAAAAAGTGATAAAAAAAAGAAACGTAAGCGTAAAGAGTCATACGCAATTTACATTTACAAAGTATTGAAACAAGTGCATCCTGACACTGGTATATCAAGTAAAGCCATGAGTATTATGAATAGTTTTGTTAATGATATTTTTGAAAGAATTGCTGCTGAAGCATCACGTTTAGCTCATTATAATAAACGTTCAACAATCACAAGTCGGGAAATTCAAACTGCAGTTCGATTATTATTACCTGGTGAATTAGCAAAACACGCTGTTAGTGAAGGTACTAAAGCTGTTACTAAATACACAAGTTCAAAATAAATTTTAATTTAAATTTTATTGCAACTTACATCATCTATGAAATCGGCTCTCTTTTTAAGAGAGCCATCAAATATATTAAATAAGAGTAAATAATTTTTATAAATGGAGAAAAAATATTTCACGTGCTTGGTTCTCATTCCCGTGGCTATTAAGGTAAGGAGAAAAATAAGTCTATATCACTTGTAGATGGTGTAGCTTCCTAACGTTGAAAGACATTCATTCTAATCGATCCAGTATTTTAGAAATTTATTCGTTACATAATAAAGTACAATCATCCATATACTCTTATATTGAATTTTATTAACATTTGTTATCATAAACAATAAACAATTTTATAAATTTATTCGTTACATAATAAAGTACATCCATCCATATACTCTTATATTGCATTTTTTTAACGGTTATCATAAACTGAAGTATGTCCTTAAATATGATATTTAATTTGATAATATTAAAAATAATTTCGTGCAACGCATTATTACTAGTTATTTATATCACATTAAGGTAAGGAGAAAAATAATTCTATATCACCTGTAGATGGTATAGCTTTCTAACGTTGAAAGACATTCAAATCGATCCAGTATTTTATAAATTCATTTGTTACATAATAAAGTACATCCATCCATATACTGTTATATTAAATTTTTTTAACATTTATCATAAACTAAAGTATGTTCTTAAATATGATATTTAATGTGATAATATTAAAAACAATTTCGTGCAACGCATTATAACTAGTTATTTATATCACATTATAAAAAAAAAAAAAGTGTGCGTGTAACCTTTACGCGCGATTGAAGTGAAACTTCTTTGGCGTTGACGACATATATCACTGAAATGATTAAATATTAACTTAAATAAATAAATATTATATTATAATTTAATTATATTTATTATTCATGTGCTTTACAAAGATTATTTAAATGTTATATTAATATTATTCATTCGAAACAGGTAATTGAATGTCATCATAATTTCTTAAAATAATTGAGAGTAGCAAATTGAAGGTTAGATCAGCACAGGTCAATATAACCTTGTTATTAAATATTATAAAATGTCGCAATTGTCAGAAAATTTATTTTTAATTTACTTATTTTAAAAGTAATAAATAAACAAGTATATTTAGAGATATAAAAAAAATTTAATTAAGTCAAAAGCGTGTAGTATATGACATATACTTACAACCAATCAGAATTATTATTTTTAAATGGCGGAAACATACTTACAACCAATCAGAATTATTATTATTTTTAAATGGCGGAAACGTTACTTCCGTCAGAAAAAAAAATCTGAGTTACTCCCTAGTCGCGCCTAAAGAAGTTTCACTTCAAAAATTTAAACTTACATCTGAAGAAATTGTTAATTATAATTTATATATTATAAAATATATAAATATCTAGTAATATATAGCTTCAGACAAATATTTATATAAATAATATATTTTAATTATAAATAGAATTTATGATAACAATTTTATAAATTATATAATATTAAATTAACATAGATATTCATTTTTATAATAATATGATGATATTGGTTAACAAAATATTTTAACTCTTATATGATTATAATTAGTGGCTTCCCATACAGGGAGGCCTTTGGAAATTTATTGGATGTATTAAATATTATTTGATAAATTTACTAAATATCTTAAGTAAATCATTATATATTCTTAACCTCCAAAACCGTACAATGTACGACCTTGTCGTTTCAAAGCATATACAACATCCATAGCTGTAACTGTTTTACGTTTTGCGTGTTCAGTATATGTAACAGCATCACGAATAACATTTTCAAGGAATACTTTCAGTACACCACGAGTTTCTTCATAAATTAAACCTGATATACGTTTTACTCCACCTCTTCGTGCTAAACGACGAATTGCTGGTTTTGTAATACCTTGGATATTATCACGCAAAACTTTTCTATGACGTTTTGCACCCCCTTTTCCAAGACCTTTACCACCTTTACCTCTACCAGTCATATTAATAAATTTTTATTTACAATAATTAAACCAGCAGGAAAGAAATAGATGTTATTCACTAAATAGAATAGTAATGTATGCCACCAAAATTTTTTTCAGATTAATAATTCTTTATTTCATCAAAAATATATACAAAATACAAATCGGCTTATAACTATAGCACCTAGCCTAAGCTTTATCTATAATACATCATCTTATATACTAGTTACATCGAGATTACAATTTTTCATTACATCGTTTTAATAAAATGGAAAATTTAAAAAAAAACCATTTGAAAATACTTAACCTATGTGGATGGATAGCCCACCCCTAAAACTAGCTTAACCTGTAAATTAAGAAAAGAAAAGAAAAAGAAACTATATACAATTAAGATTACACCGGAACTAGGTGCAACCGACATCGTGTGGCATGGGAAATCTTTTCCCAAAAAGCAGCATCCTTGGGTCAAATTGACCCAGTTTGCTGATTTCCGGGAAGGGATTGTTGCGTGAAGATTGGAAAAAGGATTTTGAGGTGGTAAGGATAAAGTTTGGAATAGTTGGGTGTCCAGTTTCGCGGTGGAGAGCTTCGGACGGAAATCTTGGGGGTTTTTTCGAGATGACTCGAAGGCAACGATTTTGGAATTGCTGCATCTTCGTGATGAGCGAATATGCAACGTTAGTCCAAATAGGGGCTGCGTACGTGAGTACTGGGCGGATACATGACTTGTAGAGTCGATGCTTTAAACGTTCGTCCAGTTTACTCCTGGGGCTGAGTAGTGGGTACAATCCTGCAAAGGATGCGTTTCCCAGGGCCAGGCGCCTTTTGGCGTTCTGTGTCCAGTTCAACTGCCTTTGGAGGATTACACCCAGATAGACAACACTATGAGTTTGCTGGATTTGCGTGTCAAACATCTTCAATCCAAGCGCGTATGTTGAAAATTTATTCTTTCGAGTGAAGAGAATAGATTGGGTCTTTGTGGGGTTAATTTTGATTTTCCATGACTTGAAATAGTTTTCAAGGATGGTCAATCGGGATTGAAGGCAACTCGAAACTTGTTTCGGTTGCCATGAGGAACAATAGATGGCCGTGTCGTCGGCGAAGAGAGCTGTTTCGGTAGCTCGATCCCTCGGGATATCGTTAATGTAGTATAAAAATAGGCGGGGTCCAAGCAAGGAGCCTTGAGGTACACCAGCTTTCACACTGTATTGGTTCGATGTACTTTGTTGGATGTGGATTTGGGATTTCCGGTTGGACAAATAGGAAATTAGGAATTTTAGGATGTGTATTGGAATGTTAAATTTGGAGAGTTTGTGGATTAGTCCATCGTGCCAAACTGTGTCGAAAGCTTTTTCGATGTCCAAAAGGACCATGCCTGTGGATTTAATCCAATTAAATCCGGTAGCAATATGTTCAGTAAGTCGGTGAAGCTGGCTTACTGTGGAATGGTTCGATCTGAAACCGAACTGTTGGGGGATAAGCTGTCTATGGATATTTTCATGCGACTGCAGCCGATTCAATACTACTTTCTCCATGACCTTGCTGAGAGATGGCAGCAAGCTAATGGGTCAGTAGCTCGAAGGCGACTTAGGTAGCTTTCCCGGCTTCGGAAGCGCTAAAACCTTAGCGGTTTTCCAAAGGTCGGGAAAATAACCAAGCCTCAAGCATGCAGTATAGATATAACTGAGCTGAACAACCGTCTTCCGAGGAAGATAGCGGAGCACAACGTTAGTTATTCCATCATCACCCGGAGCTTTCCTGCATTTAAGTTTCCTTAAAATGCTGGATACCTCTTGAGGTGATACGCTGTCAACATCGATGGGATTTATGGTAGAAGAGCGAATGTTTTCCAAGGATTCGGACACCAAGTGGGCCGTTTCTTCTTCGTGATATTCGTCGCCATCTGTTAAGCTGTGCGCCTTAGAGAAGGTGTCAGCTAGAAGTTGGGCTTTGTCGGAATCCGAGTAAAGGTACCCATTTTCCGACAAGAGGGGAGGTAGTCTTTTCGAACGATTACGCAAATTTTAAGCAATTTTCCATACATTGTTATCACGAGTGGTCAGAGCCGAAATCCTCTCGTTCCACATGTCATCTCTGGTGCGCGTGACTTTATCTCGAATATCGGCTGACATTCGCCTCATGGCCACCAAAATTTCAATGTCTTTTTATATAAAGAATTGAATAAAATATAAGCCACGCCTCTTAAATTTAATAGGTTTACATATTCAGAGTTGACCAATAGTGTTTTATAATAAAATTCATAAATTTCATATAAATATAAATGTAACGGTTGCAGATTCACACACAAAACTCATAGTGTTGTCTATCTGGGTGTAATCCTCCAAAGGCAGTTGAACTGGACACAGAACGCCAAAACACCTCCTGGCCCTGGGAAACGCATCCTTTGCAGGATTGTACCCACTACTCAGCCCCAGGAGTAAACTGGACGAACGTTTAAAGCATCGACTCTACAAGTCATGTATCCGCCCAGTACTCACGTACGCAGCCCCTATTTGGACTAACGTTGCATATTCGCTCATCACGAAGATGCAGCAATTCCAAAATCGTTGCCTTCGAGTCATCTCGAAAAAACCCCTAAGATTTCCGTCCGAAGCTCTCCACTGCGAAACTGGACACCCAACTATTCCAAACTTTATCCTTACCACCTCAAAATCCTTTTTCCAATCTTCACGCAACAATCCCTTCCCAGAAATCAGCAAACTGGGTCAATTTGACCCAAGGATTCTGCTTTTTGGGAAAAGATTTCCCATGCCACACGATGTCGATTGCACCTAGTTCCGGTGTAATCTTAATTGTATATAGTATCTTTTCTTTAATTTACAGGTTAAGCTAGTTTTAGGAGTGGCCTATCCATCCACATAGGTTAAGTATTTTCAAATGGTTTTTTTTTTTAAATTTTCCATTTTATTAAAGTGATGTAATGAAAAATTGTAATCTCGATGTAACTAGTATATAAGATGAAGTATTATAGATAAAGCTTAGGCTAGGTGCTATAGTTATAAGCCGATTTGTATTTTGTATATATTTTTGATGAAAATAAAGAATTATTAATTTGAATTCACACACTTCACAAAGATTCCAAAATCGATTCACACAATTCCAAAATCGTTGCCTTCTAATCATTTCGAAAAAAACCCTAAGATTTCCGTCCGAAGCTCTCCACCGCGAAACTGGACACCCAACTATTTCAAACTTTATTCTTTCCACCTCAAAATCCTTTTTCCAATCTTCCCTCAACAATCCCTTCCCAGAAATCAGCAAACTGGGTCAATTTGACCCCAGGATGCTGCATTTTAGGAAAAGATTTCCCATGCCACACGATATCAATTGAACCTAGTTCCGGTGTAATCTTAATTGTATATAGTATCTTTTTTCTTTTCTTTAATTTACAGGTTAAGCTAGTTTTAGGGATGGCCTATCCATCCACATAGGTTAAGTATTTTCAAATGGTTTTTTTTTAAATTTTCCATTTTACTAAAACAATGTAATGAAAAATTGTAATCTCGATGTAACTAGTATATAAGATGATGTATTATAGATAAAGCTTAGGCTAGGTGGTATAGTTATAAGCCGATTTGTATGTTATATATATTTTTTTGATAAAAATAAAGAATTATTAATTTGAAAATTTGAATCACACACTTCGATTCGATGTTAAGTGTTACTACCGGCAACACTGCTAGTCGATACCTGCTCAGCGATAACATTTTTTTTTTATACCTGTGCATTTATAAGAGATTTTGTTTTTGTAACTGATCACAAAATAATTTTATTTTTATTGATTATTTGTTATTTGATTATATGATTTTGTTTTTATTTATTTTTATGACAAATCACACAACAGTTATGTAAGCTTTCGCTTAAGGCTTAGGATCGACTGCCTCATGTACAAATGCTGTTGACATGAAACCTTTCTCCACTTCAGTCCACTAGGCTTTCACTAGAGTATTTGCTACTACCACCAAGATCTGCACCGATGGCGGCTCCAGATGGCCTCACGGCCAATTCTTCCGCGCACACCTACTCGTTAGGGTTTCATGATAAAAGATAAATCTTTTATCGAAAATACCAACTAACGGTAGAGTAGAAGCATGACGCTTCAGCGCCATCCATTTTCAGGGCTAGTTGCTTCGGCAGATGAGTTGTTACACACTCCTTAGCAGATTCCGACTTCCATGGCCACCGTCCTGCTGTTTTAAGCAACCAACGCCTTTCATGGTATCCCATAAGCGTCAATTTTGGCGCTTTAACTCTACGTTTGGTTCATCCCACAGCGCCAGTTCTGCTTACCAAAAGTGGCCCACTTGGCACTCTGATCCATATATAAAAAAATATATTCTCATAGCTTCACATTATAAATAATGTTTTTAAGCAAGCTAGAGATCTCACCCATTTAAAGTTTGAGAATAGGTTGAGGTCGTTTCGGCCCCAAGGCCTCTAATCATTCGCTTTACCGGATGAGACTCTTATATAATGAACGCCAGCTATCCTGAGGGAAACTTCGGAGGGAACCAGCTACTAGATGGTTCGATTAGTCTTTCGCCCCTATACTCAGTTCCGACGATCGATTTGCACGTCAGAATCGCTACGGACCTCCATCAGGGTTTCCCCTGACTTCATCCTGACCAGGCATAGTTCACCATCTTTCGGTTCCCAGCGTGTACGCTCTAGGTGCGCCTCTATTATAATATAATCCGAAAACTAAATTATAATAATATAAGACGCCCTAGGAGTGCGATATTTAATACATAATATAAATATATCCTACTTTTATAATTTATAAAAAAATATAAATAATATTTACTTTCATTATGCCTTTGGGTTTCATAAAATTTTTAAATATTTCAATGAAAAAATATTTTATTCCCAATGACTTGCGCACATGCTAGACTCCTTGGTCCGTGTTTCAAGACGGGTCCTGAAAGTACACAAAGCTATATCGTCAGTGACAGATAAATTTTTAATAAAAAAAATAGAGCCAGTTCATTATCATACACCTACTAACAGTTAAATAGAATCATATAACGGCATAAAATCCGTATATAAAATATTTTTTATTTAAAAATTAAAACCTATTTACACTCGTGGTGAAACTGAACGCGTTATTAACGCGGCTCAATATCAATTTATAATTAATACCATCAAACAATTAATCAAGAACATAGGCGTTTAACATACTCAAAATATTATCAAAAAATAATATTTTACATTAATCAACGCAGAAATGCCTATAGATTAATATTTAATGGGTCGCAACGTCCTACAAGATGAGAAATGCATACCTGGTTATCATACAATTAACAATATACAGCAGTGCATATATTTTTACTAAAAATAAATTTTTAATAAAAATTTTTGTCACATGATAGTACAAATTGGTTGATTAACGATAAAAAGTAAATGAATCTCATCTTTCGACCTTTCGAGTTTCTCAGGTTTTGCCCCTGAACGGTTTTATGTACTCTTTAACTCTCTCTTCAAAGTTCTTTTCAACTTTAGATGGATTTCTCTATATATATATGTATGTTTGCTATAGACAAAATGTACTTGCTTTATGCATCCAGCACATAATAACTACTGAAAATAGATATAATTAATTTTATACACTCTTTCTACTGAAAATAGATATAATTATTTTTATACACTCTTTCTATATATATATATATATATATATATATATATATATATATATATATATATATATATATATATATATATATATATATATATATATATATATATATATATATATATATATATATATATATATATATATATATATATATATATATACATATATATATATATATATATATGTATGTTTGCTATAGCCACAAAATACTTGCAACTTCTATCACATAATAACTAATGATAATGCATGCTTATAAACATTTATATTGTCAGCCCCATAAATAATTCAAAAACCAATTTCCTTTGTTTTAAACTCAAAATTCAAATTATTATATTTATACACATTCTCTCTATATATATATGTATGTTTAGTATTGCCACACAAAGTAGTTGTAATATGTCTCACATAATAACTATTGATAATACATACTGTATTGATATTATTATTTTTAAATTGATATTATTTTTATTACAATTTGTAGATGCAATATTTATCATATAATAATTAATAATAATACATTTTTATTAATGATAACAATATTTAATAAATATCAACTATTATCATCATCATTTTATGTATACGCAAATGTATTTATTATTAATATATTAATATTAATAGCACTTCCCTAAATACTTAAAAAACCAATTTCCTTTGTTTCAAACTCAAAATGCAAATGAATAAAATTAATTCCTTCCCCTAATATATATATAACGAAAAAATAAATTTCCTTTGTTTCAAACTCAAAATGCAAAAGAATAAATTTAACTCCTTTCTCATATATATATATACTGAAAAAATAAATTTCCTTTGTTTCAAACTCAAAATGCAAAAGAATAAATTTAACTCCTTCCTCATATATATATATATACTGAAAAAATAAATTTCCTTTGTTTCAAACTCAAAATGCAAAAGAATAAATTTAACTCCTTCCTCATATATATATATACTGAAAAAATAAATTTCCTTTGTTTCAAACTCAAAATGCAAAAGAATAAATTTAACTCCTTCCTCATATATATATATACCGAAAAAGTAAATTTCCTTTGTTTCAAACTCAAAATACAAATGAATAAATTTAACTCCTTCCTCATATATATATATATACCGAAAAAATAAATTTCCTTTGTTTTAAACTCAAAATTATTCATTAACTTTTTTATATTTTCAATACTTGCTTTATTTTATTATTATTATTATTTATTATTATACCATTTTTCATAACAATATTTTCTACATATATGTCATACAAGTTGCATATATATTAAAATATCAACTTTTATAAATAATATTGTTATAAAAATTTTTATTATCAATTAAATATGAATTTGTTCTAATATATTATCGACAACAACCATACTATATTAAAAACACCAGTTCTCGTCCGATCACTGAAGTTAAGAAATATTAGGCACTAGCTGGCCCGGCAAACGTCGTTTTGCCACATATTTCTAATTAACTTCAACATTTTCTAAGTATAATAACATATTCTTAACAACTTTCCTCTATTTCTTAATACTGAAAGCTAAGGCAAATTAGAATAAATATTGATATTAATATATATTTTAAAGCATACCCGGACACGTTGCGGTGACAATTGATATTACATCGATTGCATGCAAAATTTGAAGCAGATTGGACGAAGGAATTCCGTTGTCCCATACAAACTTTGCCTCTTCTTTTCATCCCATTAGGGGTAGAATTTCAGAAAATCTTTTCTTATGGGATGCCCGGTATTTGATGTTTAACCCACTATTTGGTGTGGGATACCCGTGACACGAAATATTTATATATACACTCGTGTTTGATGTGGGACACCCGGTACCTCGTGCACCCACAATTCGTGTATATTGTACTGTGGTTCTCATATACTTGATGAAAAATAGTAAAAGGAAGTCCAGAACCACTAATATAGAAAAGAAGAGATAAATAAATTATATTTTGAATAGCTGACCCGGGCAAACATTGTTTTGTTATTTATATAAATTATTTCTAATCAACATCAATATCTCCTAAATTTATTAATATATTCTCAACTGTCTATAACTAAATAATGAAGCTTCGGAAAATCAGAATAAATTATGATATTAATTTATATTTTGAAGCATACCCACCCGGTTTACGCGTTGCTGTGTTATTTTTCACATTTTAATAAATGATATTACATCGTTTACATGCGGATGCGATTCTACCCTTAGGGGAAGAATTTCAAATCCTTTCTAATCGGATTCCCGGTTTTTAGTGTGCACCCAGTACATTATATGCACCCGGTATTTACCTGGTATTTGCTGGGGTACACCCGGGACCGCGTTAACCCGATAATTTTTGGTGTGGTACACATACACTTGATGAAAGATATATGGACCTCCTGAACCAAGAATGATTCCGGTAATACTTGAACATTTTTTTTTAAGTTTCTTTATTTATCATTAAAGTTTACATGATTTTTTTTTTTTTTTTTTACATTTAACAATGCGATATGCACACTTTATATAGTTGACAGTTCGTCATACTGCTAGTGAGAAGAGATAAAGAAGTTTTATTTTGAATAGATAAAGAAGTTTTATTTTGAATTTCAAAATTATATTTTGGTTTCTATGGAAATGATGATTTGTAACATGTGAGAAAAAAAAAAACAAAATATGTTTCACAGCTAGGAACATTTTATATTCGAAAATTAAATTGTCGTTTATAGTATTTTCCTTTACTTATTATTTATGTTTCTCACCGTTAAAACCTTCCCTGAACTTTCACGAATATTTCAAGACCAAAATTAGCCAAATCGGTCCAGCCATTCTCGAGTTATGCGCTTACAACACATTTTGCAATTCATTTTTATATATAAGATTATGAGTACTATCATGGGAGACTAGATAGGAAAACAATGTGTTGTTGTCTAGAATATAAAATTTTTTTTGTTTTTTTTTTTTTTTATTATTATTTTATTTATTTGGCTTTTATCAATAAGCAAAGTAGATAACATTTATTAGTATGAGATTGATTGATAAAATTGCAGTTTTTATTTATTTTATTCTTTTTTTTATATTATTCTTAATAAAATATTGTTATTATTATTATTAATATTATTATTAATGAAATTTCATATTATTATATGTGTTTCATTTTATAAAAAAATCCTTTTAAATTATTAAAAGGATTTATGATTAATTCTTAATAAATCAATTATTATTATTATTATTATCAATTATTATAATTAATAATATCGCTTATTAGTATAAGTAATGTCACATATTAGTATAAGTAATGTCAAGTATTAGTATAAGTAATATCATATATTAGTATAATTAATGTAACTTATTATTATAATTAATATCACTTATTGTTATAATTAATGTCAAGTATTAGTATAAGTAAAATCATATATTATTATAATTAATATCACTTATTATTATAATTAATGTCACTTATTATTATAAGTAATATCACATATTAGTATAAGTAAAATCAATTATTATTATAATTTATTAATATTATTATTATTATTATTTCAAAATTTATTAATAAAAAAAGCCTCTTTTATAATACAATAAAAGAGACATTAAAATTTTATAAATAAAATTAATTTATTTATTTTTAAGTGTTAAGTTTTAATTTTTTTTTTTTTTTTTGCGAAAAAAAGCCTTCCATATAGATGATTATAAAATAATCATTTATAAAAAATTATATATTATACACTTTGTAATAAAAAAATAAATAAATAAATAAATAGATAAATAATACTATTACTCTTACCTATACACTCTCTTTGCTTATATTTTATTTTTTGATAATTATTAATTATTTGTTCTGGGGTAGATCTCGTTTATTATTTAATTAAAAAAGAAAAAAAAATATACGAATCCCCAACAAGCCAAGGGCTAAGTCTCAATAGATCGCAGCGTGGAAACTGCTCTACCGAGTACAACACCCTGCCAGGTATATGTAAGTCGTCTATACAAACGATTTCGAGTCCTGACTTCGTATATATATATATATATATATTATACAAATTGACCGGCCCCCCCATAATCAACCGTTAATGAGATTGAATGAACATAGCACATAACATGCTATCTGGGCCCGTCATTCTATAATCATATATACGGTAAATAAAGGGGGCGCCGCCACTCGTGTGATAATAAATTTATAAAAAAATTTATTATCTTATTATTATTTTTTTTATAATTATAATATAAAATACAAAATTATTAATTTGTTTCCATTTTAAATTTAATAATAAAATTTTTTTATAGAAAACAAATTATATATTTTTATTATAATATTTCATATTTTTATTATAAAAATTTATATATAAATATATATACTTCAACATTTAGTTTTTTGTTAGTGCTAGCTAGATTTTATTATTAATATTTAGTATCAATATATAGAAATATATTTAATTTTAATCTCGATGTAAAATCGAGAAAAATTTTAATCTCGATGTAACTAATATATAAGATGGTGTATTATAGATAAAGCTTAGGCTAGGTGCTATAGTTGTAAGCCGACTGGAATTTATATTTTGATGCAAATAATGAATATTCAAAAAAAAAAAAATAAAAAATATTTCAATGTAAATAATGGTGCAAGATAGAAATATATTATTATATAATATGTTACATAAATAGTACTCTTATTTAATATAAATTTGTGGCCTTTTTAAAAAAGGCCTATGATCGATGAATCCTTAAAGCAATAAGTCAGTTTGTATAATTTATGCTTTCTTCTCAGTTTTCTTTGGTAATAGCACAGCTTGAATGTTTGGTAAAACACCACCTTGTGCAATTGTAACACCAGATAATAATTTATTTAATTCTTCATCATTACGAATAGCCAATTGTAAATGACGTGGAATAATACGAGTTTTTTTATTATCACGGGCAGCATTTCCTGCCAATTCAAGAACTTCAGCAGCTAAATATTCCATAATTGCAGCCAAATATACTGGAGCACCAGCACCTACACGTTCAGCATAGTTTCCTTTACGTAATAATCTATGAATTCTTCCAACTGGAAATTGTAATCCAGCTCGGCTATATCTAGACTTTGCCTTTCCTTTAACTTTACCTCCTTTACCTCGTCCAGACATTTTTAATAAATTTAATAATTAAAATTTAACAATATAAAATCACACTGATGTACACGTTACAACACCTAACGTTAGAATGTATACATCATTTAACTTATTTACTATATTTGTAGATACTGAAACGTTATACATCAACCAATGATATATAACTATTTGTCTCATCCAATCAGAGAATAGAATTATTGGTAGCACAAGCATCTACCGTTTAGTATATAATAAACTAGTTGAACGATAATTATACACCC
>JAEMTY010000149.1:0-44050 GCA_020423425.1 Chrysopa pallens
CGGATTGAAATCCGGTATCGCTTTTTCTAGTACGCTATCCAAACCTATTGTACTGGTACTAGGTTGCGTCGTATTTGTAGTTTCCTTCAATGTCAATTCACGTCCGCGTTGAAGTAATTCCCGTTCGCGTTGGAGTAGCTCCCGTTCCCACTTTATGTTTTCTAGTTCACGATCGTCTTTGACCGGTGGTTGTGTTTTAGAATTTCTTTTCCTCGATATGTTTGTTAAGTGTTCGTTGTGCATGAAATGTATTCTTGAGTGTTCTAATATAATAAATTCATAATTTGGTGTTGAAATCGTAAAATCTTTAGTTATATTGTGCAGTTTGTTCGAAAAAATAAACCGAAAATGTTTAGCTGGTTATCGAAAGAAAATGCTAAGCAAGAAATGAACGAGTCGGTGGTATCAGGATTAAAATCAATTTATCGTGAAAAATTATTACCTTTGGAACAACATTATCAATTCCATGATTTCCATTCACCACAACTTGATGATCCAGATTTTGATGCAAAACCCTTGATTCTACTAGTTGGACAATATACAACTGGTAAAACAACATTCATACAATATTTATTGGAACGAGATTTTCCTGGAATACGAATTGGTCCTGAACCGACAACAGATCGTTTTATTGCGGTTATGTATGATGACAAAGAAGGAGTTATACCTGGTACCGCATTAGTTGTGGATCCAAAACGACAATTTCGTCCATTATCAAAGTTTGGCAATGCATTTTTAAATCGCTTTCAATGTTCACTTGTTTCATCGCCAGTGTTAAAAGGTATTTCAATAGTGGATACGCCGGGTATCTTATCCGGTGAAAAACAACGAGTGGATCGTGGTTACGATTTTACGGGTGTTTTAGAATGGTTTGCAGAACGTGTTGATAGAATTATATTGTTATTCGATGCACATAAATTAGATATTTCCGATGAATTTCGGCGATCAATTGAGGCACTTCGTGGACATGGCGATAAAATTCGTATTATTTTAAATAAGGCGGATATGATTGATCATCAACAGCTAATGCGAGTTTATGGTGCTTTAATGTGGTCTTTAGGGAAAGTTTTACAAACACCTGAAGTGGCTAGAGTTTACATTGGTTCTTTCTGGGATAAACCGTTACAATATGATGTGAATCGTAAACTTTTCGAAGATGAAGAACAAGATTTGTTTAAAGATCTACAATCATTACCCCGTAATGCGGCATTACGTAAATTAAACGATTTAATAAAACGTGCGCGTTTAGCGAAAGTTCATGCGTATATTATTGCAGAGTTACGTAAAGATATGCCGGCAGTGATCGGTAAGGATGGTAAAAAGAAAGTATTAATTAAGCATTTAGGACAAATTTATGACAAATTACAAAAAGAACATCAAATATCACCCGGTGATTTTCCTGAGCTACGCAAAATGCAAGAGAATTTACAAAATCATGACTTCACAAAATTCCATCCGATTAAACAACGATTATTGGATGTGGTGGATAAAATCTAAGCTGAAGATATTTCGAAATTAATGGCGATGATCCCACACGATGTAGAAATTCAAGTTACTGAACCATTGGTTCAAGGTGGTGCCTTTGAAGGAGTTACTGATGTCTCATCGCCATTTGGATATAAACGTGGAGAAGGTGTCGACGCTGGCGCCGACGAATCTGAGTGGATTATTGCCAAAGATAAGGTATTCATTAAAATATACACTTAGTTCGTTTTAACTGTTTTAATTCTTTTGTTTATCATTATAACTCAAATGCGTCTTTACTGAACAGTAGTACGTACACAACTGATTCTTATAAAAATACAAAAAAACAAGAAGAAAAATATATAATTAATAGATTATAAAAATTTAATGCGACGGTTGAGTTTGTTTTTCAACACAAATTATCTCAAACCGTGGTAGCTACTGTAGAAAATCCAGTTTCTCATAGGTAAGATGTTACGAATGGCAATAACATTTCTGAAGCTTTGTGAAAATCGTCTTTTACTCGTCGCCAAAATGGAACAATATTATGTTCGTCTTGAAACATCTGCTTTTTTAATGTGCTATCACTAGATAAGTCAATTATCATTTCCTGCTATACTGTCGTGATGCCAAAATCATCATATTTTTCAATAACAATGGTGTTTCTAGTCCATTTATATTTAGATATGCCAAGTTCTTTAAAGTAAAACGAGAATTGCTTCAATAGAATGGTAAAATTATTATAAATAAGAACTTTACTGTCTTCTATTTCATCAGCAAAACAGGCAATTTAAAGTGGGAAACATGCCAAAGTTATTATTTTTCAAACTTATTATCCACAGTTCCCATTATTCCATAAATGCAGTCATTAATCTTATCTTTCTCCGTAAAAGCATGAATTTCAGGCCCTTGCATTGAGATATTTAAAGTACTGAGTATATAAAAAATATGAACTAAAACCGCAAGTTTTACAAGGACTTTCGTATCATAAAACAATTTTTCGTCATCGCTATTATTATCAGTAAGAAATACGGTGATCTATTCTTTTAGCTCAAACACCCTTTGAAGTATTTTCATAAAATTTACAACTTTTATAATAACTTTAAATACTGTTAGTAGATCTTCACCCATATCTCTTGAAACAAGTGATTGTCTATGAATTATGCAATGCTTCTAAACTGCACGAGGATCCACATTTTGAACTACTGCCTGTAAACCAGCATTTTTCCTGCCATAGATGGTGCTCCATCTCTGAATAGTTTACACATCAGTTCTCCCACAGAATGTTATTTTACTCAATGTATTTATTAAAAAGCAATAAAAATGTTATCTTAGTCATATTTACGATTATATAGCTATTTTTAAACAATCAGCTAATTGTTCAATTATTATATTCATTTTATGCACCAAATCATGTAAATTATCGATAAGATGATAAATAAGATGATATTACAGAGGTGTCATCTGCAGTACAGCAATAATTGATAATATAAGGCGAAAGGTAGAAGATTAAAAAAGTTTAAGATAGTGGAAATTCAACCAGTGAAAATGAATTATTGATAAAAATCGGGTATAACCAGCCAATATAAGGTGCCGGTGAGAAGAAAGCCTTGGTCAAAAATATTACTATTGAAAAAACGATATTTTTAATAAAGCAGCTATATCCAAGGCCATTTAACGGAAGCTAATTGAACTAACTACAAACACAGATGAATCAAAGTCGCATTTGTATTAATGTGATCCAAATCTTCCAGAAAATCCATATCATTTGAAAAGTGCAGTAGACAGATTTCGTTTAACTGTATATATGACTGTTGTGAAATTTTAACACTAAAATTCGTTACCAAAGAGCAGATTCCTATAGCTTATAGTGGAAACGAATATAATTTATTAGAAAAATATTCCGTTCCTATAATTAATCAAGAGGATTATGAATCATTGTCGTCAAAATTCGAAGCAAATTTGATGTGCTTTGTTACTGTTTAACTATCAAGGAATGCATTGCATGACGAAATGACGAATATGGTTAATAATTTCTTTAATTAATAATGCTTTGGTCATGAAAATTTGGATTACAACGTATTTTAAATGTTGATATCAGTCAGATTGCAACGGGTATTCTCTCAATGATAAAACGACTTGTTTGGTAAACAAAAGATTTATTCATATCTTATACATACATTACGCAGTATTAAACTCAACTTAACTAGTATCATTCTATACTGTGATGAGTACTGCTAATTGGTGGGGGAAAGTAACTAACTCATCAGTCATCAATCATACATATATAAATTATTACAAATGAATATCGATACTCTTCTAACACCCTCTCTATCGATATAAATTATAAATTTTACAAAACAAAATATTATTTTTAAATACAAGCATCAAACATAAAAAAAACAATTCCGAGAATTACAAAAAAAAAAAAAAAGATTCTTAACTAGCATAATTTTTGCGTTTTTATTATTTTTGAATTAACACTAACAGTTCAAAATTTTTGATTCCTTTTTCCATTTACAGGAATCAATTTAAATTTAACATTTTTATTGTTTTTTCATGTTTAGTTTTAGGTAAAGTTTTTATTCAAATATCTGCCACCAAATTTTCAGTTTTTACGTAACACACTTTTATTTCATTTCTTTTAATCAAGTCTCTTGTAAAGTGATATTGAATGTCAATATGCTTGCTTCTCTTATGAAATTCTGTATTTTGAGCTAATGATATTGCACTCTGATTATCACAAAATACACTAACTGGATTTTTAACTAGATCACTGAATTGCATTAATTTTAATAGTCTTTTAATATAAGTTATTTCTTTAGAAGCTTCGGCATGGGCCACGTATTCCGCCTCCATTGTAGATAACACTCAATCCACTGTAGGTTGTTTTCTCGATTTGCAACTTATTGCTCCCCCTGCTAAAGTTAAAACATTACCAGAACAAGAACGACGATCATCAGTATCACAACCCCAATCTGAATCTGTATAAGCACACAATTCTTGTTTATTTTTCTCATAAGTAATACCAAATGTTGAAGTACCTTTTAGGTATCTCAACACTCTTTTTGCTAGGAACCAATGTTGTTCCCCGGGATCTGTACAAAAACGGCTTAAAGCACTTGCTAAGAATGCTATGTCCGGTCTTGTTGCGTTTCCTAATAAATTAGTCCACCGATTAGTTCACGATAAGGGCGTGTTTTCATTTCTTCTCTTTCTGTGTCTGATTTTGGTCCAAGTTCTTTTGATATTTTTGTATTTGATTCCATAGGCGTGTCTAAAATGTCTGCTGAATTCATATTGAATTTTATTAACAATTCCTTAACGTATTTTTCTTGTGTTAGTTTCATTTTTCCTATTTCACCTTCTCTTTCAATATGAATTCCTAAAATATCAGATAACTTTCCCCAAATCATTTATTTCAAATTCTATTTTTAGCTTTTCTTTCACTTTATCCATTTCTTTCAAACATTTAGAGGCTAGTAAAATATCGTCTACGTAGATTATCATTATAACTCGTTTCTCGTTTTCACCAAATACGTTAACACATGGGTCAGCTTCATTCTGGTATCCACCTTGTTCACTCACAAATCTGTCCAATCTATTATACAACTCACGTCCCGACTGTTTTAATCCATTAATTGGTTTATTTAATTTGCAAACTTTTTCTGGATTTTCTTTTTCAACAAACATTTATGGTTGTTCCAAGTATATTTAATCATGTAAATTTCCTTGTATATACGCAGACACGACGTCCATCTGGTGTACATGCATTTCATTTTCTACAGCGGCCGAAAGAAGTGTGCGAATTATTTCATATCTCGCTACCGGAGCAAATACTTCATAGAAATCGATTCCATCCTTTTGAACATGCCCTCGTGCTACTAAACCTGCTTTGTATTTTTCAGTCTGTCCTTTTGAGTTTCTTTTTATTTTAAAAACCCATTTATTGGTAAGTACTTTTTTGTTTTCAGGTCGGGTAACTAATGTCCACGTTTCATTTCTTTTTAATATTTGGTGTTCTTTTTCCATCGCTTCTAGTCACAAATCGGCATCGTTATGGTCAAGGGCTTCATTTACAGTTGTTGGATCTTCCTCAGATTGACTGGTTTCTTCCATTTTCTTTTCAACGTAAATTTTCTTGGGTTTACCCCGCTGACCTGTTCGAAGTATTTTTGGTCTACCACGACCACGTTTGCTTTCGATGTTTCTATACTCATCTGTATAAAAATTTTCCAAATTTGGTTCTTTTGAATTTTCTGTATCAAATATTTCCTTTGTGTCACCTGCATTTTTCATAAATATATTCTGTTCGCTGCTGGGGGCCTGTGGATCATCATCTTTACTTTCTTCTTTTACAGTTCTTACATATGGTAAATTCTCGTTTTCTTCATTATTTTCGGTTTGTTCTTGTTCAAAATTTAATAGGTAATTAATATCTTCATTATTTTGCATTTCTTCGAAGAATTTAACATCTCTTGCCTTTGTTATAGTTTTAGTACCGGGATGCCACAATCGATATGCTTTTTATTCTTGAGAGTAACCTACCAATCTGTATTCTATGCCTTTTGGATCAAATTTTTTTCGATTATTTCGTTTGTTTAGAGCTATTACTTTACTGCCAATTATTCTCAAAAATCCAATATACGGTTTTTCACCGAACCAAATTTCGTAAGGTGTTTTATTGTCCAATAATTTCGTAGGGCATCTGTTTCTCAAATATGTAGCAGTATTAATCATTTCAGCCCATAGTGATTTGGGTAGTTTTGCTTCGAGCATCATACAAGGGGCCATTTCCATTAGGGTCCGGTTAGCTCTTTCCGCCACGCCATTTTGCTGGTTAGTGTATTCCACTGTAAGTTGTCTAGATATACCTTCTTCTTCTCATAACCTTTTTAATTCATTTGATACATATTCTTTACCATTATCTGTTCTAAGTCTTTTGATAACACAACCAGTTTGTTTTTCGATTCTCTTTTTGTAATTTTTGAACGCAATTAATATATCAGATCTTTGTCGCAACATTACAGTTTCAATATATCTAAAATTATCATCTATAAACGTTGCAAAATATCTTGCACCTCCAAGCGATTGAACGTCAAACGGGCCCAAAATGTCCGAATATTCTAACCCAAAGTGATGACTTCTAGTTGCGTTTAGCCTTTTAATAGAATTAATTTGAATACGACTTACAATGATGCAAATCAGTCATGTGGAAAAGGTATAAGACCTGAATCACCTAGATGCGAATCTGCATAGGCATCATTCTTGTAATTTAACGATTGTAAATTATGTAATATCGATATGTGAATCAAAGCATTTTCATTCCATACAGTTGGTGATTCACCGAACGTCGATGATTGTAAATTACAACCGGTTAGTTCAAAATGTTCACATTTTGCTTCTAATTGATTTATTAAATCTAAAAATTTGGAACAATGTTTCATATCACCATCTGAATTACGTTTATTTGCCTCGAAATATCGACAAACGTTACTAGAAAATGCTTGTAATTCATTAAACTTAATACTTGACAAATCGTATTTGTCCATTGGAATGTGTTCTATTTCAGAATGCGACATGTTTAAAGAGCTTACAAATGTTTGATATGGCAACGGTAAATGTTTTAATATTCTTGATTTTCCTTCAGTTTTTTTAAATAAATAATATCGATTACCATCATTACGGTAAAAAAACGAATACGGACGTAAATTTGTAGGATCATTTATACAATTAATTACATATACCATTAAAAGTTTTTCTATATTTAGATAATGTTCTTTAATCATTTCAAATGTATATAAAGAATTATTCGACCGTAATTGACTATCAAATGTTTGGAATTCCATCCATATGTATTTAACATTCTTCCCGATATTTATAAGCATGATAAGCAGGTTTAAATTGCTCGAACGTTCATCAAAATATATGTACAATGATTTTAAATTATTTAATTGCATTTTTGTACGAATTGGAATAACAGGAGATATCCAAAGTAATAACATAAATTTTGATTATGCATTATTAATCTTCTTTTAAGCCTTTTGTTGCCACCATTCGTAGTTCATTTAATGCTGTTAATTTGAACACAAAATTGAGCAGAGTATCTGATTGTTTTTTTGCATAATTTATATTCGATATATCCAGTATTTCAATGGCATTTTCCTTTATTTGAGGGAAAATTATTCCAAAATTCATCAAAGGTTTCTTCCAAACATATTTCTTCAATTTTTAAATGATTAACAAGTGCTTTATCGTATAAAAATGATTGCATGTGTTGGTAAGTTTCGACGAAGTTTACACGAGATTTTAAGTCTAAATATTGGCAAATTTTCAGACAACTCTCTATCGGAAAATTGTCCTTCGTAATGCAGTTTCGATACTTTGATGTGAGTACAAGTTATAACCCCGGTAAATGGAGCACAAAACTTCGCTGGATTCACTGTTAAATCTTTATAAAATGATTTGATCGATGTAGTTTTTCTATAAATTTTCTTCATTCATTCATTATGTTTCTGATAAATATAATTAAATTTTTACAATATTTGTCATTTTTAAAAAATAATTGCATTTAAATTTGTATAATGTAATTGGATGCGCCTTCATCGACTGATTAGACATAGGCAATATTCTTGTTTTCATTTTCTGAATGTACAAAAACTTGACTAGATATTGTTGAGCAAAATTTGGAGTTTCTACGAAGTTTTGGCATTTTTGAAATTAAATCAGCTTTACATAAACCAAACAAACAAAAATATATAAATTTTAAATGTACACTTATGTTCAATATATAATTTGAATCAATTAAGGTACCGGACTGATTCTAAATTTTCAATCAAAATATAAACTAGACTCAAAACCATAACAAAACTTGATAAGTAAATTAAAATTGATTAAAAAACAAAAAAGCTATCTAAGATTCTTTTCTTTTCTATCTTTTTCTTCAAAAAAATATTTAATACGTACTTTATATGGAGATATTAAATGTTAAAGTCATACGTATTTTCCTCTTTGTAATATCCATATCTTGCTTAATTTTAAAGATTAAAAAAAATAACTTTAGATCCATGTTCGTGAAGTAAAGACGCTTCAATTGAAGTTATAAATAAAATTTAGTTCGTTCCCAAATTGACGAAAAAAAAAATATCTCAATAAGATTACAATTTTTTTGTTACACTCTTGCTGGTCTGTGCTCATTTAAAGCTTTCATAACAACACCCTTGTTACTAATCACCTCAAATGGTAGCTCAATAATTTTAGAGCCAAATTATTGGCTCTAGTATTGTCACTTGTTGTCTCAAACACTGCATAAACAATACCTGTAATTTCTGTTACATCCTGTATGGCTTAAGAATTCTTAAATTTTGGTAGATCTTTTAAACGATTACAAAACTATTCTGGTAAATACTGTTGAAATGAAATCAATGAAGTTTTTCTTTAAAAATAAATTAAGTCGTACCAGTTTCGGATACTCATTTCAAAAAAGTTCGTGGAAGCATTAATGCTCTGTATTTATAAATTCATTATCGCTGTAGGTTTTTCAAGTGTTGGAAGAGAAGATAGCAAAAAACCAACCTCAATTGATGAAATATTTCGAAGATTTAAGATTTACAATAGTTTGGTTTCTATCATTGAGAATCGATTAGGAACAAGAGACATTACGCTGATGTCGGTATCGAACCACAGCGGAATAGAGCGGAATGGAGTGAATGGGAGATCAATTGGCAGATAAAGG
Organism: Chrysopa pallens; assembly: GCA_020423425.1. NCBI lineage: Eukaryota > Metazoa > Arthropoda > Insecta > Neuroptera > Chrysopidae > Chrysopa > Chrysopa pallens. The sequence goes on from JAEMTY010000149.1 coordinate 9,200, forward strand.
CGGCGTGGTGATTGTTCCCTATGGTAATGCAAAATTGTTGGATTCAATGTTGAAATGTGCTGGCGAATGACTTCATTGTCTTTTTAATTATGGGGCTTTTTCGACATCTCATTTCTGCTACAAGCCCTACGTTATTTCGCGTTCAATGATGCTGTACGTACAACCTTGTCATTATTTCCATTAAAACCAACGATTGTTAAAAATTGATTTTACATACACTATGTGAAGTGCCATTTTCATTTTTAAGCATATAAATATATGAATTACTTCTTCGATAACTCTCCTGGCCTATATCAGTAGCAACAACTGTCGTTCTTTGTTTTACAGCAGTTAATGATATGTGATGCAATATGGAAGAGTTTCGTTCTTTGTCATCTGTCATTTTCCAAAACTTAGAATTATAAAATTCTCTTCTGGCCTTAGATATATTTTGGATACACTTCTTTCGACATTGCTCCCTACGACCGTTCTTCACACCATGGTTTTCTACAAATGTATCATATTTCCTCTTTTCCCTTTCACTCACCGATATTTCATCCTTTTGCCTTTGTCGTACAGTCCCCTTTTTAATATTGTGAATATTTTATTCCTCACTGGAATTTTTAGTAGTAGAGTTAATGTTCTGCCCATTATCACTGTCGGGAACATCGTTCACGTATTGATATTGTTATTTGAATGTTTTCTGTAGGCTCAGATTCATCTTGTAGTGGAGATTTATCTATTTCCAATATACTTGGTAAAACATGCCTCCGAGTGATATGAATCTGATCATCTATATTATAAGAATCACATGTTTTTTCAACATTAGAACACCAACCTGATGAACCTGCACCTGTTCAAGTTTCCTGTTCGGCTCCTATACATAGGAAATTATCTTTGAAATGATAATATTACTGTTGCGATAACCACTACCATCACATGCACCCGAAGAACATTTTGTGGGTGCTGTATCATTACTGTTATTAGTTGAAGACTATATCACACAACCACTTATTACTATTCACAACCACATTTTTAGTCACCGTAATAACATTAGATTTTGTTATTTTAGTGTTCTCTGTAATAGATTTGCCGTTTGTTAGGGCAAAACATCACTATACGCATATGACAAAACACTATCACTTGTTAGAAATATTGCTCTGAACAGTTTTGTCAATATCGGAAATGTACCTACTGCCTTTAGAATTTGCGTTTAAATTGGAATTAAAGAGAAATCTTGTTTTGTTTTCTTATTTAAGGCCAACATAACTAACTTATGTCCCCGAAATCCATTAGATTTATCCATGATTGGATCTAAAACAATAATATACGATGTCTTAAAGTTAACCTGAAAGTCAACATAATATGTTAAATTTTCTTTTTTTCAGTGGTCAATTTTGTATTTACTCACCTTATAATATATATTGGCAATATAAAAACATGTACTGTTTTTCTCTTCACTCTTTTAAATCTAACTTGATTTGTAATTTACTTAAGTTGATGACTAAACAACAAACTTTATAGATGAGACTGAACCCTTTACAACGCTGATACTTCGGAAAATTGAGGTATCAATCGGGGAAGCCACTAAGTGATGTAGACGTATATCTGTGAAGGTCAAATTGTAAATTGCCAGAAATGTTAGGCAAAGTAGACGCTTATCCAAGAAGCGACCGTTATGTTTGGAAATATGAGTTACGTACAAACTGCTTGGGAGTTTGTTTTATTTTTGAGATACGTCTTATATTTCTAGCACTTTAGCTGCACAATACGGACGAAATACGCTAAGAAAATGGATTAAATACAACTGAAAATGTCCTTACAAAAAAGAATAAGAAATTCAGTGAAATTTGAGATACACCTTTTTGGCTTAGTAGAACAGAGTATTTACATCATATGAATTCTAAAAACGACTCAAGTAATTAACATTGTAAGCTACTTGTTTCTGAACTTAGATATAAAAGCTCTACAAATATATTTCTATACTTTATTCTTACATCTACTTCATTTGAATGACATAATTTTAAGTTTGTTTCCATTGGTGTGTTATAACTTTGCATTTCTTAAATCATACTTTTCTTGTAGAGATATACTTTTCTTGATTCAAATAATTTTTACCTTATATCTCATCATAATCAATATTAATTCGAATAAAATTTTTAATTTTACCTATATATTTCATTTTATAACATTCACATAGTTTTAATTAAACTTGATCAATTAATTTTTGGCTTCTAGAACAAGTATATCATCAACAAATGATGAAATATAAATCTGTTAAATATTTATTTAAACAATCATACCAAATTCTTGGACCGTCACTAAGATCACACAACGACTTTAAAAGCTTATACACTTTACTTTTGTCTTTATTATAATCATCCGTTTGATTTAAATATACTTCTGACTTTATTTTTCATTAAAAATTTAAAGTGGGTATATGGGAATCTGTTGTTCTATTTTTCGGTTCAGGTGTGCACTTACATTACTTGCCTCTTATTAAACATCTTTGGTGTTAAAAATTTCTTCTGTAAAGACATCACGAATAAAGGGATATATTCCGGATGCAGCATAACCTGTTTAGCTTTCGATTTTTCGGCCGAATTGTCAATTCATAAAAAAGTTGTATTCTTGCTGTTAAGCAGTCTATAATGGGCCTAGGACCGAAATTTCCATAGACTGGCTTCAATGTAAGGTATGTGAAAAAATGTTTTAGCTAGTCTATAAAGAGCTCTTCATTTATCCATCAATTTTTTGAGCATCTCCTTTTAAAGCCAGTGAGCTAGTGAGCACCTTTGACTTGGATAAATTAATATTGGAGGGACGCGTACGCCAGTTGCAATCATTGCACATTCAGATACGGTTACGGTTTTACCTCTATCACAAGTAGTTTTTGCACTTAAACGTTTTTGACATTTTTCTGTTATATTTGATAACTTTAAATGGTATATTACACATATGAAATTTTTAAAAATTTTTACATTTCTGAAATTTTATAACTTAATTGATGACTCATTTGGGGTACCTTTTGGCATTTTTTAAATGGACGCGTTCACATACAATAGAGGATAGAGTGGCAAGATGGGGTACTTATGCTTTAAGGGTCATTAATATAAAAACTAACATAGTGAAACAATGGTATTTATTTTTTAATTAACAAATAATTATTGTTTTTCTAATATTTGTTGGCATTAGAAACTTTTGGTAACACGTTTAAGAGGAAAGAATTAAAATTTAAAAAAAGTGTTTGGCCCAGATTTATCCCATGGTGCTGGTAAGAAGAGATGATGAGAATGATATCAGAGAAAGATGCTTATTTGATCTGGTAGAAGTCACAGACTTATGCTACTTTGTCATCATCTATTCCTGCGCAACTATTATGAGCTTATCTTCCACATAATGTGTATGATATCCACCCTACAATTGAAACGGAATATACTTCCTCACAAGACAAATATTTCATCTCTAGATGATGAGACTCTTCGTAGTTAAGCTATTTTCGCTAATCGGATATTTTGTTTTTATTTTCTTTAGTTTTTTCTGTTATGCATATTTTTCTTTCTGGATGATGACTTCTAAATCATATTTGTAGGGACAAGACGTTATAATTGCTGTGTTTCAACGTAAGCGGCATATAGTTATTTTGGAGAAATCAAAACAAGGCTACTGTCGTTTTTATCGCATGTGGGCACATTGTCTGGTACTGATGTCTCCGGTTGGTTTTAAGTTTGATACGGTGCTTATTGCTGATTAACTAGCCTGGGACTAAAGTGGGAACATCCTGGAAAAGAGTCATCAACAACGTCTCTGTTAATATTCCCAGCAATATCAGCTCTTTGTGTAGCTACAGTGTCTGAAGTTTGGGCAGTAGTGAAATTGCTTATATCTTAAAATACTTCTCGGTTTCTAGATGTTTAGTTGTCATTTTACTAGATCTCGTAAAGAAGGGGCAAAATCTGTTTAGGAAAACACGTTTGGATTAAAGGGCAAAATCCCACATTTACTGCTGTTGACATAGGCTGCTTGAACAAGACTATTTCCAAATACTTCAGCGATTTGGCGTATAGTTACAACTAGTCCAGGGCTAGAAGGTAACCAGGGAGTAACCGCTTGTTTTTAATTATCACTCAATTGTCGCATAAACGCAACATCCGCTACTTGTAAAAGTTGTGATGTGTGTGGACGAAAACACAAGATTATAACACCATGTGCTCAGGCTTTATTAATCAGGTAAATATTCTGAGTATCGGCATTGTGCCCATCCAGTAAAAGAAGCAAAGGCCTTTCGTTAGATACTCCACTGAAAATCACAAATCTCGTAAGCCGTTGAGAAATAACTCGGAAGTAATCTACCTCAAGTCATAAAATGTAACCCTTGTAAATTCTTCATCGACTCTGGATTCAGTCCATAAGCACCTGGAAAGATAAGCATTACCCTTTCAACTGTTTCCCGCAGGGAATTTTCGGACCACAACTTGTTAGTCTTGCGTTTGAAGTCACGTACCACTCTAAAACCTCTACTCGCCTGCAGGGCAATTTAATAAATAAAAAACAAAATAAAAAAATAAAGCAGCCAACAATCTTTAGGAAACACAAAACCTACATTATTATGGCTTAGTTTAAGCGTCAATAACACCATACCAGGTTATGTCATTTAACAAACCACAGTCACGTTTCAAATCAGAAGAAAATATGATAAACAATTGGCAGTGAAACACTTTTTTTCGAACCTGCGCACTTGTGAACCACTAAACACCGCGCGACTGACAAGTATCATGGCAGCGCCTCGAACGATATATAAACGAGCGTGATTTGTTAATGTGAACTGTGAATTTCGCGGGGTACTCCGTGTTACCCGCTACCCTTACTTCCCCCTTCTGCAATACTGTTGCAATATGTATATTTATGGGGTAAGTAAAAGTATTCACTTCACCCAAAAATCTGATAAATATGAACATTACCTATGGGTCAAATAAGACAATTCAAAATTTCGTTAACTTGACCGATAATATATGTGGGCATGGTATCTTGTCTAACGTGTATCCTATATATGGGATGCGTAGGATATGTGACGTATTAAAAAAAATTATTTTTCTTCTATTTATTAATGTTATATAAATTTATTACATTTGAATACACAGAAATTGTTATACAAAAAATTTAGATTTATTATTTTGTGATTAAATGTAATATCAACAATATTTCAGTTTCTTAAACAAAACAATTTGCAATTGTTTTTACTTATATTATTTACAAAACAATATTATTTATAAAAACATTGTAATATATTCAATTTTAAGTGCTTCGGTACGGAATTATTGGTGGGCATTTTTAAATTATAGGCTTTGGTTGATGGCAGTGATATAGTTAAATAAGTTTTTTTTTTTTAAACTACCATTTCTTAAATTCAAAACATATTCATTTTTTAGCTCTGTGAGTGTAAATGTTGAGCTGAAGTTCGAAATCAAATCAATGTATTATCCTAGATACAATCATGCTTTCGAATCATCATCAAAATTGAACAAACCTCTTTGGCTCCTTTGGTAGCAAAGCCTTCGTGATACGTGTAAAATGTCGATTTGCCTGATTTTAAATACTTCATAACAAAACGGTGAACCCAGAATTGCCGTAAATAAAAAATGTTTTGTATAGATATGTGAGGCCATGGTAGATTTTGCACAAATCGAACTTTATAGCCGCAACATTATATCGTCCTTCACAAAGATCTTGAACTGATGAAATTTTGTTGTAAAACTTCTAGGCACGTCTTTTATGGATCATTAACTGACCTTCTACCGAACGTTTTGCTTTTTCTGATATGTCTGATTGTTTTATAAGAGATGATATTTCTTCGCAATTTATACATGTGTCGAGTTTTGGTCAACCAAATCTGAGAAAAAAGTTTTCAGGATTCGCTTACACTAAATTAGCTCTTAATTTTGATGTAAAACAAAGATCCAAAATCATTTTCATCTAAAAAGGGACTGCCAAGTTTTAAGAATCTGACAGACCTCTTTTTTTTTGGAATTCCAAAAAAACTATAGGTGCACCTAAAATATGATTTGCGCACCTAAATAGCACCTTAAAAGCCCCTAATTTACAACAAATTTTTGGTCGATTTTTTCAATTTGGTTTAGCCATATTTTTACACGTCTTTGTTAACTTACTTAAATGGCATTTCCCAAAAAAATCCCAATCTCATCAAATTTTTATTTTGTATCACTCGGGCTACATGTGGGAGTATTGTGTAGAATTTTTATTAAATTCTTAAAATTGGGATAATTTCATGTTATTTGTTAAAAAAGGCAGTGCGTTGCAAATCTGTATGATGCCTATGTAGATTTGCATCTAGGTGATTCAGGTCTGATACCTTTGCCATATGTGCGATTTGCATCATTGTAAGTCATACTTAAATTAATTATTAATAATATAAATTAATATATATATATATATATATATATATATATATATATATATATATATATATATATATATATATATATATATATATATATATATATATATATATATATATATATATATATATATATATATATATATATATATATATATATATATATATATATATACTAAAATATAATAATATTTCCCTGATTGAACAACTTTTTTTTCGGAAAACCTACATAATAGCAGACCCAAGTCTACGGCTGGAACATTAATTACAGTTTTTGACAATCCAGTATTATGGATACCTCAATAAAACACAAAAAATTATAACAAGACCTACTACTCTTGCTGAATACTATCCACTCGCAGGTAAACTAGGAATATTCCAATTATTTGAAACATAATTGACGACAATTATCATTTTGCACATGATTATGATAAAAATAATTTAATTACTTTCATAAAACTTTTCACTGATGATCAGATTGCAGATATTTTTACAAAATGTTTACGTGGGTGCAAATTAAAAAATTTATCATCTTGACTATTTAAAGAAATTATATGATGAAGGAGACGTGTTGAAATAATGATTTTGATTTGATCTGTTTTCCTTAGTTAATTCGGCCAAGAACTTCATAAAAAGAAATTATTTTTTATAAGATTGAAAGATTTAAACTGGCAAAAACTTCTTTATAACATTGATGTTATTAAAAACATTTCACATGTAAAACTGTTTTCAAGCACGAGTGCGTTTACGTGTTTAATTATTTTTTAGTTCAAAATTTTTTATCCCACCATATTTAATTCCAGTATTTATGATTTTAATATAAACACAAAATGTCTTTTCACAAACATTGTATTAGAAAGGTTTTCTTCTAGAATGTTTTTTTTTTAAGTTTGATTATGGGGTCTTGGATTCAATAAAATTACATAGTTGAGTGAAAGTTTTATCACAAATTTCACATTCTAAGATTTTGAAAGCATTTTCAATTGTATAAATCGTTTATAAACTATAATTTCGAACAAAAAAGTTATTTCTGTAGTATGAATTCGTTTGTATGCAGCTCAAGTATCTTTTTCAGTTTGTATTTTAAAATACATACTTAATGGGTTTACTTTTTAATGTTTCAAAATAAATATTTTATTGCAACTATAACACGAAAAAGATATTTTCTATGAGTTCGTTTTTTATGTTTAAACTTTTTTGTTGAATATTTTTTATCACAAATTACACATTTAAAAGGTTTTTTACTTCAGTAAGAATTCGTTAATGTTGAATTAAAACATTTTTTAAAGAAAATCATTTATCACAAAAGTCACACACTACGACCTTGGTTCCGCGTCAGCAAAAAGTACGAAACCCTTGACACGATATTTTGACCCAGTATTTGGTGTAGACAGCCGTTACCTCGGCCCTTTGACCCACGGGGCGGTGTTTGGCCTTAGCCTCGCATCAAAGAAATTTTGAAGCAGATGACGGTTATTTTTATATAGACAATAAATTAATAATTAAAAAGTAATCGTTTCGAAAATAAGCCATTATTTGTCGTAAAAAGTAAATGACAAAAAAAATGTTATTGTGGGATATCCATAAGAGATAGACATATACCATAACGTAGTTTTCTGTAGACCTTATGAATGTGTACAATACTTTGAGTACAATATTTTGATAAATCATATGACCATTGTGTAACCAAGACCTGCTCCTAAAGAGCGCATTCTTCCCCTAACAACAGGTGCCTTATCAACGGGCTCCTTAACAACATGCTGAACAGTATACTCCTTAAAGGCACATGTTTTTGATTTCGTAGTAGATATTTTTGGGTATAAATTTAAAATAGGCTAATATTATTATTAACACAGTGCGATACCAACATAACATTGTAACCGCCTTCCAAAAATAATAATCTTCCTGCGAAAACTGCCGTTTGTATATTTGACCATTTCGAAGTATACATTTGACTGTCTTAAAGAGTCACCAATTACGGCACGAAACCAACCGATACGAATACTAATTCAGTATCAAATTATCGTAAATTATACGCTGGTATTACGCTTGGTCACATTTTTGAGTCCTCAGAATATTTACGTTTTAACATATACCATATGTAGTGCATGTCAAGCTAATATTTCATTTTCGAAGGTGATTTCGTACCGTTATTGAATTTTTACTCTCCATAGGCTCACAACTGTTTAAAAATAATTTTTTATTTATATCATTGAATTTTATTGATTAGTAGGTAATGGTGAACTATCATTAAATGGTGAAACATCATTAAAGGATGAACCAGTTCGTTTAAAATAATTTTTGATTAATATTTTAGTTAATTGATTACCCAAAAAAAAGATCCATAATATTTAGTTTGTTTAATAATTAAAAATTATTGTAATATGAACAAATGAGTCAGCTACGGAGCAATAAATAGCGCAGTGTTTTCCCACTTCAAACGGCGCAAGTTCAAATCCCTTCACCGTCAAGCAATTCAACATAATATGTATCCTCTCATTGTATCCTTTTTCATTGAAACAGAGGATATTTTTTTATAAAATTAACTTTGTTTTCAGCCTTTGTACAGCGAGTTGCATCAGCTGCAGATCCAGTTCAAGAGTAATTATAACCAGGTAAGTATCCTTCTGATAGGATACAAGCATTAAGATAGTATTGAAAATAGTCAAATGATAATAAATGTAGACAAAAACTGTCTAATTAGTATCGATGTATTATTTCTGTTCTTTCAAATTTTAATATAATCTCCATTTGTGTTTTAAAAATTGTTGCATCTTTAATTTGGCTTAATTTGTAATTTTTCAATTAGACATTTGTTGACATAACAACCTACTTTTTCTTTTAGTAAGGGACACTTGCAATATCTGGTCATAGCTGCCTCATACAATTCTTATTTAAAAATTCTTCAAAATGACTGTAAATAGGAAAACGCATTCAAAATAGATTCTTTAAATTGCATTAATCTGTGCAATAATTTAATAAAAGCCTTAGTTCTCTATTACTCATGAACTGGGATTCATTTTAATTTGAAGATATAATTATATATATATATATATATATATATATATATATATATATATATATATATATATATATATATATATATATATATATATATATATATATATTTATTTTATTTATTTATTTATACATTATAATTAGAAAAGAAAATTAAAAAAACAGGGAGTGTTGCTTTTAGTCAATACTGAAGGCAAGAGGTACAATCTATAGTTATTAGTAGTGTTATGAAAGGTGAAAGTTTATAAAACAATTTTTAGTATTTTGTAACATAGTACAACGCCGCATTTCTCGCACACATAATGTGTAGATCCAGCACACTTTGGAAATTTACAACTAATTTTTTCACCAGGCAAATGTGGCCAGTATCCAATCTGGTCTTGTTTGTCGTGCGGCTATAGGTGGTACATACCGAGCAGGTCCTCTATGTTTTTTATCCTGAATTTCAGTGTCCAGTGATCGTTGACAGGACTTACAAGGTTTCGTACCGATTTTGAAAAGAGTCACAGCAATCTCCAGGGGTAAATCTGCTGATATAAGCGGCCTGATTGAAGGTTTTTCTATTAGAAACTCTTTTGTATAAAATCCATGCATTAGCTATTGTGAGATCTAAGTAAACATGAAATGATATACGCATACGATATGATATACGACTATCTTATGTAATTGGACAAGAGACATTACATATGCCAAATCTATAAATTGCCTAGCCTCTCTCACTGACACCCGAAAGCGCCATTGAGATTTTTATGCACTTGATACAAGCTGGTCTCTTTTGAAATTTTTCTGATTAGATCCTTTGAAAATAGGTAGAAAAGAAACTGAAAGGAGTATCCAAATCGAGAAAATTAGGACTTAAGGTCTTGAACAACTTTTCTTGAGATTTTGGGTTGAGAAGGTAGATATGTACTCACGTGTGCAATGCTCATGCTAGTAGAAGGTTGTTAATTGTTTCCTATAGTTTCTATTTTGGAATCAACATCAATGTCCACTTCAGGAGCCTTATCTTTTAAAGTTTCCAATTCAGGAATAAAATCAGGATCGGCAAGGCTGTAATCAAAATCCAAGCCGTCTTCATTATCTCCACCGTTATTAAGCGCAATAACTATGACCTTGAAATGGCGTTTATTGCAAATCATCCTGAAAAAATTACCAATTAGAAAACAATATAATAAAAAATCAGAGTAAAAAATTTTGCGGTATTCGCCTAATTTAGCCTACAGTCTACAAACACATATTTGTCAAAAAAAAAAAAAAAAGTAGAACATAAAACTAACTCAGAACTAATGTTATATAATAAAGTTTTAACACTTACCCCTTTAATTCATCAAGATAATTTGCCCAGTCATATTAGGTAAAAAAAGGGGTCAACCTCGGAATGAAAGATAATAAGCTGCAAATTGGTATGAACCTTTGTTTTGTCATTCTAAATGTTGTCTCAAAAGTCACAATCGTTATCGTGTCCGCGTCTCAAGATATTCAAGGTCAAAGGTCACAAAAATCGGTTTTTCGCGAATATCTGGCTTTCTATCGGTTAAATGAGATTTGCATTTATTATAAAAGTTGTAGGCTATAAAATTCCCTACAACTTTTGTTTAAACTTTTTTTTCATACGACCAACCGTTTTGAAGGTAGAGCGCGAAGAGTGCACATCGTACAGTCATATACGGCCTAATGCAAGGTCAAGCGTGAGTTATGGTTATCAGTACGTTATAAAGTCAATTATTTACTTGGAAATTATAATTATTAAACAATGCCTATTATTTATGTACTAACTATTAATTATTTATATTTAATTAAAGTAAGTAACTTGATTATTTATATATAATTATTCATATTTAACTATTTAAGTATAAAATATTATTAATTCTGGATTATATATTTTAGTTTTATTTTAAGTTAAAATGATAGCAAGAGTATATATTTTACACATATTTTTATTTATTATTAAATAGGCATAATATACATTATCAAAATGTGAGTTCAAATATCAAAAGTATCTTTGTTGATTTTAATTGTAATGAAATTGGAAATGGAAGCTAATTATCTTCTTCTTCTTCGTCGTCTTCTTCTTCTTGTCGCTCAAAAATGTTCGATTCATTGTCATCATCCTCATTATCTGTCAAGTTCATCTCCAAACCTTCCAGAATATCGGGATCATATGTATTTTCTTCATCGGGATTACTTGGATACAGTGAAGCGTTGAGGCAAGCTTGTCCGTTGCACTGGCCGCAAGCTAAAGAACATTGTAGCCCTGATTTTTTGCATCCACAGCGGGAACCACAACCATTTTTGCAATTGCAAAATATTACGTTTAGTAGTTCGGCTGGTGCTGGAGGTAATAACGTTCGTATGGGCTCCAGGATTTCATTTTCAAGCATCCAGCCCCATTCTTGAGGTTCTAAGTCCTTCCCTAACCACGTTTGAATCTGGTAGTAGACACGTTTTTTGTGTTGATGAGCTGCTACACTTGTTGGTGGAAGTGTTGACAGTTGTACATGTTTATTTAGTTTTGTAAATTTAATGAATTGCGTGTAGCGGAAATGATCAATGTTGTCCTCAGATTTTGGAGCATTATATAATGCCAAAAAGATGCGCACTCCATTTTCTAATAATGTTTGTTTTGGGCAGTTTTCTTGTTGAAATACTTCCACCAGCTTATCTAAATCAGGAATTTTTTCCAATGCTCTAGTAACAGTTTTTTTTCCTTTTTTAAATAGCGCAGAAGTCGTGTCACAGCCACTGAATGCGTGTAAAAATAAAATGTGCTTTTTAGTACGAGGATATTGGTCAAAACTTTTAGTAGAATATATTTGTGTTTTGACATTGCCTTTGCCAACTTTTTTCAAAAAAATTTCCTGATGATGTGACTGAGTACGTCCAATTGAAATAACGAGCAAATCGATATCTTCTCCTATGATGACAGCAGTCTTTTGATGTTCTGATAAGGCAATAGCTGTGTCAATGATGAGAACATCAGCATCATCTCTGGCTTGTTTTGTTGTGATATTAACAGTTTTAAATTTTTCAACAAGCATGTCGATAAATTTTTTTTTATTAGACCGATTTGATAAAAATTTTTCTTGATTTCTTGGCACAACCATTGTTTCGTCAAAACAAACTTCATATGATTTTGAAAGTGCAGCAGTTCTTCTTTGTTGTTCCAGTGCTTTAATATTTTTACTATAGTCCGAATATCCGTCAAATACAACAATTGCTGAGCCATAATGTGTTTGTAAATATTTAATGTACTTATTTAAAATAATAGAGAAAGTATCGTCTTTGCTCCATACGACGCGATGCAGAAGAAATCCACCATCGATGATGTATGTTACATTATTTTCATCAAGATCGATAACGACAGGCATCATATTGTCATATAATGTTGCTTTCGTGGTTTTTCTCATGCCATTACTATCAAATAAAGATGTCGGATACGGGCTTAGTTCATACTGAAGATATTCTTGTAAATTACTTTCAAATTTTTTGCTTACAGTTATTCTCTGGAAAAGTAACATTGGATCTATAGAAACTTTACAATCATTAATTTTGACAGATTTGTTAATGGCTGAAAGCGGTAAAACCTTATCGACGCGTTTTAACTTTATTTCGTTGAAGTTCAAACCAGTTATCTTTACCATAGATTGCAATCAGATTTCATGGGCTCGGTGACAATTAATTTGGTCATTTCCAACGATTCCTGAAGCTAAGGATACCAACTGATTCGTATTTGGAAAGGGATTATGAAGCGTAAACCAACCAACCAGTTCATTTACATCAGTATCATCCCTTTTTATTCGTGAATCTCTAGCATCAACATGTTGGTCCACAGAATCGAAAGAAATGTTACAAAACCGTTCAATTTCTTCACAAATTGTATTCGTGGCATACATAGCATATACCCACTTACATAGAACACTTTCTTGTTTACTTCGGCCTCGAGATACTCCTCCTTCTGTCTTCATAGATTTCATCAGACTTTGCTCGATTACCATGTCTGTCCATGTACCAGAATTGAATTTTCTGTTCGTTTTACAGTAAAGAATCCGTTTTTAAAGTTCTCAAAAGCCTGTTGATCCATTGTCTTCTCAAGTTTTAACATATCTTGATGATACAAATGAGCTGATTTCGCATATAGGAAATGACCACCAGCATGAAAATAGGGCAGCATTTTTCGCACTGCATCCAAATGTTCTTGAAAAAGTCCCAGCCTTTCAGCGCGAATGAAATCTAGGGCTATTGATACCATTTCAAAATATTGCACCCATAACTGTGCCGTGGGACCTCGAGCTTTTAATTCTTTTAGTTTATCCTGAAATTGATCAATTAACGAGTTGGAGCTGCTCGTACATCCTTCAACATCTTCGTAGGAAACATCGCGACTAGTTATCTGTTCAATTAACTCATCTAACACACAATTTTCAATTTTCATCTCTTCAAAAATCTTTATTGATAATGCAAGTCGTAATAATATATGGCCTCTGATACTTCTTGCATAAGCGTGACCATTGAACATTTTGTCGACCGAATTTGTAGCATATATTTTACTTAAAGCTTCCTTGAGACCACTTCCGTCCATTACATGTCCTATGCATCCAAGAAAAGACATGAGCATATGAAATCCTCCAAGTTTGACAACTGTTTTAGACAAGTCTTGAGTTTGCATCTGACGCAGCAACCATTTCACGTGCTTTTGAGTACAGGGGCTGATCAAATGTAATTATGCACGTTTTTTGTTGATGTGACTTGGCAATATTTATAGCACTATGTAAAGTTGTATAAATTGTGTCTAAATTACTGGCAGGATGATCAATGAAAGGTAGAAATATAACCTGAGAAGTTGAAAAATTTTGATTATTTTTCGTAAGTTGTTGAAGATAGCCATTCCACCCTGGCAACGGTGAAAGATTCTTCCATTTTCCGTATAACCACAACAAATCACCTGCATTAAATTTTTTTTCAATCAGTACTTGATCATCATGTAGATTTTGGACTTGAATCTTGCTGTACCCAGGTACAACTGGCTTTTCATATGCTAAAAGAGATACATGTGATATTGCTGCTAACTCTTTTGCACTCGGTTTAGTTGTACATTTTTTTATGCGATCATCATAAATTACAGCATCTTTCGGAGTAATTATTTTTATCATTCCCATAACGTGAAGAGTATTATTACCGTCAAGAGTACTGACATTAATATCTGAATTGTCTCCAACATATTGTACCAACGCACCAGACTCTGATGGTAAAATACGAGGTTGTGGATGGTAAACTGCTGAAACTTCATACTGTATGGTGTTACTATATGATGCAGCAAATCCTAAAGATGATAAAACATCCAACAATTTTTTAGACCCATATCTTCTGTGAAGAAATACGGAAAGGCCCAACAGTAGCTGTGATGAAAATGAACGTTCTCGTATCGAAGCCATTATTGCGTGGCTAATAGATGTGCATTTCGTTTTTAAATGATCTGCTTGTCCTTTTCTATTTTTTAATATCATTTCTTCCAAAAAATGTGATAATGTTTTTGGTATTTCTTCATTAATACAATCTAGCATTTTATTCGGAGGTGGATACGTTTTTGTTTCAACTACAGATGATCTGATGTCTTCCCTAATAATAGCCGCAGCAGCTTCTACAATCCGTTGACGTTCTTCTACAGGAGTACTTTTTTTATTTTCGTACCAAGCTTTTGATAATACGTTAAGCTGTGTATCACGGAAAGATATAATTGTAAATGATCCAATTTTTTTTGTGATTATTATATCAGTTAAATACTTTTGTTGTATTTTTGTAATAATTGTCTTATCGTCAGGTATGTATTCCGTAGGGACATCTTTAAGTTCTTTCAAAGTAAATTGAGAATCTTCATTATTTTCTATATAATAAAAAATCTCCTTCATTGCTTGAGTGACTTGATCATCTTGGCGAGGCTTTTTATCTGCAGATGGTACTCGGGTTAAAAAGTTGGTATAGCAAATAGTATGATACTTTGCTTCAGCAGCGATCAAATCATACTCGTAATATATACGTTCCTTTACTAATTCTCCTAAGGAATCGTTTCGTTCTTCTGCTCTCTTAATGACGTTGTCTTTGAATGCAAGAGTACTTACATTACTTATTGTCCGTCTATACTTTAATTTTTTTTTCTTTTCTGCTATTTCATCAGCTTCTTGGCCACAAAATAAGCATAACTTTCCAAAATCAAAGACTTCATTTCGTTTTTTACGAGGTGCACTTGACGTTAAAGGTTCACTCTCATCTGTGCGTCGTTTTGATGCAATAATAACATTTTTACTCGTGTACACTTTTCGACACTCGGAATGCACATTTACAGAACTTAAAGTATTTAAATAGTCTATATGTCCATCATATCTTTCAATACTTGCAGTTTTTAAAGTTTGTAAACCACGTACGACATTCACAGAAACACCTTCTGAAAGTTTCTTCTCACATATAAAACACAAATCAGCCATAGCTCTTAAAACCGTACGTCCGTAGTTGCAACGGTACAATTTCAAACTAACGAATAATCTTGACTCATACAAAGTGGAGAGAGTGGCCTTGAATACTATAGAACATCTGTCCCGGCAATGAATAGAAAAGGGCATAGGGTAGGGACAAGTATTTCCAGGTATATAAGTATTGAGAAATTTACGCGTTTTAAAGAAAAGTTAAATAATGTCGTGTTAACTTAAAATAAAACTAAAATATATAATCCAGAATTAATAATATTTTATACTTAAATAGTTAAATATGAATAATTATATATAAATAATCAAGTTACTTACTTTAGTTAAATATAAATAATTAATAGTTAGTACATAAATAATAGGCATTGTTTAATAATTATAATTTCCAAGTAAATAATTGACTTTATAACGTACTGATAACCATAACTCACGCTTGACCTTGCATTAGGCCGTATATGACTGTACGATGTGCACTCTTCGCGCTCTACCTTCAAAACGGTTGGTCGTATGAAAAAAAAGTTTAAACAAAAGTTGTAGGGAATTTTATAGCCTACAACTTTTCAAATTTTGCAAATCTCATTTAACCGATAGAAAGCCAGATATTCGTGAAAAACCGATTTTTGTGACCTTTGACCTTGAATATCTTGAGACGCGGACACGATAACGATTGTGACTTTTGAGACAACATTTAGAATGACAAAACAAAGGTTCATACCAATTTGCAGCTTATTATCTTTCATTCCGAGGTGAAAGCCCTAATATGACTGGGCTAAATACACAAAACACAAGGAGAAACTCTTTATTATTAATTTTTGAAATTTTTGTAAGCAAGTAACATTGGTTTGTTTGTATATATCGCTATTTAGTGGTTTTTATTGGTACCCGTTATTACGTTTGGAATGTAAACTATGGGCAACAGTGCATATCTGAGAAATAAAATCAATTTTATGAAATCTGGAATGGATTGAACGGTATGTTCTTACAATCTACACTATGCTACAGAGGGTAACCCTAATTTCTAAAAGGAGACGAGCGTTCGATTTATTGTGCTCTTTTACTGCGCATCAACAGCCTTTCATTTTAAATTGTCTCGTGATTTCTTTTTTAATTTTTGAAAAAATTCAACGATATAAAAATGATAATCTAAAAACAAAATTTTTAAAACTATATTCATTAAACATTTTAACAATGTGCAAAAACTAATAACTTAATTTCTATGATTCATAAGTCTTATCAAATTTATTTAATTCAAACACAATTCAAGAACTATTTTTTTAAACATGAAATTGACAAGAAAAGAAATTTATTTCACACAAATATTCAATAATTTGACTTATCTTCATCGTTGTCGTTGGTATCTCCATTTTCGTCGTCGCTACTTCAGTCCTAGGATTGATCGTTATCAACATCATCTTCGTTTGTTTCTGCAATAGTAAAATAAAACCTAGTTAATTATAAACAGTTATAAATTTGTGAAACATATTTTTATCTATCTCATTATTACATATTTGATACTGTTTTTAGAGTTTTACATAATTCGAAGTTGACCCCCTTCTAACTATTTAAAATGGTATTGATCATTTTCCAGAATCCAATCATTTTTTGGGTTTATATGTTGTTAGGGTTTTTTAATTGAGATTTTTTCCATATTCAACACATAATTCGCTCGCAAAAATAGCTTACTTTTGCTAGGTACGGGAACCAGCGTAAAAATTTCGTAATTTCTTCTTATTAAAAGCTTCGTTTACATCATACACTGTATGCGAATCAATAAAAATTTGCCGCTCAGTACCAATATTATATGGAGAGCATATAAAACTTTGAATATCATTAAAGATATTTTGTTGTTTATTATCTTCTATGATTTAGCTGTGAGAAAAATTCATAAATACTTCCTGGAATTATGAACATTTTTTCAATATTTTATACAGTTTTTATTTTAATTTCCCGAATATTACAGAATTGTTATCACATCCTGCAATTGCATGTAATCCATGAAAGCTTTTACAAATAGATTCTCCCCATTTTGTGTGTATCTTTGTTAGATTCACAAATCTGAAGTTACTTCC
This sequence comes from Chrysopa pallens, assembly GCA_020423425.1. Classification (NCBI taxonomy): domain Eukaryota; kingdom Metazoa; phylum Arthropoda; class Insecta; order Neuroptera; family Chrysopidae; genus Chrysopa; species Chrysopa pallens. Next base: position 27,157 of record JAEMTY010000149.1, read on the forward strand.
AGTTTCTGTAAACATCCAAACGTGAGATTCATCAATTTGATGGTGCATATAACACATAATTATAGCAGCAGTATCAGTATCTACAGTTCTGATCACATGATTTGCTTTATAATTGATTTTACACGCATAGTACAAAATCTTGGTATCTGCTTTTTCATGCTCCTGGAAAGACAATTCCTCAATGATACTTTATTTAAATTTTTTATTTTTATATTAAATAAAAAAATCGACTAGAGCCTTTTTAAATTTAGAAATTTTTAATTCTTTCACAAAATTACCTCTTCTATTTGTCTAATAATGATATTTCAAAATAATACGGATCCATTTGAATGGTACACAATACACACTTGACTATTATTATTTTTTTAATTATATTTTAAATTTAAATCATAGTACAATATTTAAATTTCTTTTAAATATCCTTCTTATATTTTATTGTTTAATGCTTTCCGCAACATTATTAAAAAAATAATAGCATATAATATTTGTATATTAGCACATAAATTTTTTTAATTAATAATCTCTATATTTTTTTAAATCTACATCGACATAAGTACGCACTTGCATAAATCTCGTGTTGCGATGTTATAAACTCAGGGTCGGCATACCTTATTTATTTTCTCATAAATGTGTGAGATATGGAAGTGCTAGTGTGTACTTTCACTATATGCACACTTGTAATCTTATGAAAACGACCCATTTACACATAGAGAGATGGTGCTAATGGTAGGTAAAATCGCAACTCATTTGTGTTATGAAAATGTAATAGAAAGTTCATTCCATTCTAAATCACCTGTATTAATTAAAAACAGATTCACTTACAGTGACTTGTAGTTATTGATTTTAACTCATTTTTAAAATCGTTTTAAATCATTAAGCTAACTTTTGGCCAGTTATTGATTTTATTTTCACTATATGCAATCTTGTGAAAACGACCAATTTACAGGTAAAAGATGTTATAGGTACGTAAAAATACAACTCAAGTTTCTTATGAAAAAAAAAACTAATTCACTGGATAGTTTCATTTGTATGGTTTGGAGATTTACTTTGCAAAAAAAAAAAAAAAAAAAAAAATTTAATAGGTACAACAAAACAAATAAACAGATTCACTTACAATTACCTTTATTAATTGATTTTAACTTATTTTAATATCGTTTTTAATCATTTTGATAACTTTTATCATAAGTTTAATCAGTGTCTGGTGGAGTTTGGTCATCGCTATTATCAATAATTACAGGCTCATGTGATGTTTCTTCTTTATTGTCCATCATTAGAATAATTTTGAGATCACATACGTAGCTACCATCTTCAAGAGTTAATTGTGCACATGAAACGGTAATATTGGTATCTTCACTCAGCGCATCATAAAGTTGACGAAGATTATACAAACCATCTCTTAAAGTCTCTATATTTTGCTCATTATTTGTACCTTTACTAACTTCACTTTGCTTTATTCTGTCAGTGTCCATCATATTTTCAACATTAGACTGACAAGGAACTTTATCTAACTGATTATTATTATTATAATTATTAATTTCATCATAAGACACATTTTCTTCATTATCTGATAAAACAATGGTTGTATTTTTTGGTTCATCTAATAGTACATCATTATCCAAACCATCTCTTAAAGTCTCTTTATTTTGCTCATCATTTGTATCTATACTAACTTCACTTTGTTTTATTCTGTCAGTGTCCATCATATTTTTAACATCAGACTGAGAAGGAACTTTATATAACTGATCATTACTATTATTATTATTATTTTTAATTTCATCATTGGACACATTTTCTTCATTATCTGATAAAACAATGGTTGTATTTTTTAAACGCCGTTACCGTCAATGGCGAACGCTACAGAGCCATGTTGACCAACTTTTTATGGCCTAAAATCGACGCTATGAACGTGGACCAACATAGCTGCAAAACAGTTTCAAGAACACTTAATTCAAATTAATGAATGGACAAAGAAATGTCGTGTCTCAGTTAATAAGACAAAATCAACTCATATTGTATTCACAAAGTGCAGAGGTATTTCACCACAAGTATACATAAATAACAAAACAATTCCAAGAGTTGTTTGCGTAAAGTATCTCGGAATGCATTTAGACAAAACTTCAATTTGGCGCACATTCATTTTGAAAAGACGGAAACAACTAGGTCTCAAAATGAGTAAATATTACTGTCTTTTAGGCAGAAAATAACAGTTATCGCTTAAAAATAAGTTACTGGTATATAAAGCTGCTTTTAAACCAATTTGGACTTATAGAATCCAATTATGAGGTACAGCATCAAATTCCAATATTGAAATTCTCGAAAGATTCCAATCTAATCAAGTTTTAGTTATTTTGTCGTCAATAAGGTTCTGTTATATAATAAGTATTTTTGATAAGTTTAATTATATAATAATTTTTCCTAAAAGTTTGGAAACTCGTTATCGATCATTTTGAAAAGTTATTAACGATTGAAAATTCAATTTTTAACATCAGTCTTATGGCGGATCAGTTTTTTTTTAAATTCAAAATTTTATATTTATATTATTTAAGTAGACACCATAATAAATAATGTCTTAAAATATTCTTTGAAATATATATTTCAAAGACTTGTAATTAAAAGTGAGTGTTATCGAACGTTTTAATTAACTATTAATTTTTTTAACTTAGATACTAAAAATTATTTAGGTGAACTTCCCACCATATTGAAAAGTGGCAACCGCGAACAGCATCAAAAGGTACACATACACATATACACACATTGAAAGTGCCAAAACATTACATAGGTTATAATCATAGCTGTAAGAAATACATAAGTACAGAATATCCAAAAAATTATTTTAATCACGTTGAATAAAATATTTAGTAAACTTAGATAGTGACTTTTCTTGCTCCTATAATAATAAAAAGTCTTAAAAAATTATCAGTGTCATTAATAATTATTAATAATTAATTATACTTACACATTACCAGTGAAAAATTGAAATTATCTAACAATGTAAATTTACAGATAACTATATTAGTGAAAAACAATCCATGCATATAGGTTATTAGTTATAAGTTATAATCAATAACTGTGAAACTTTTTATTAAAATTTACATGACAATTAATTTAGTTCATCTGATACATAATTTATTTTATCGAGTTTATCACATACAGCTTCATAAATTCTTCGATTATTCGTAATTCTGGGTTTTTTATTTACACTTTCGCTAAATAATAATCTGACACCGTCTTTACCCTGCTGTTGGTGCACTGTTTTTAATATAGACATAGTTATTCCAGCTTTGACAATTTTATTAATTATTGTAGCAGAAATAACTTTCTTCAGTGGGTCTAGATCTGATTTGTTGCGAGCATAAACTGGCTTCATTAATTTTTCAATTAATTTTTTTTAATTGCATTCCAAAAATCAATAGCAGATTTAGTATGATCGCTAACATCTTCTTCAGTTACTCCAACTATCGTAAAAAGATTGAAGACCATGGAAACATCAAAAATAGCATTGTGGGCACCTTTTTATTGATCAGGTAACAAAAAATCAGCAGCTAAGTTTTCCAAGCTAAAAGATATTTTTTCTTATTGACGTTGAACAAGTTTTTTCTTTAAATTTTCTAAAGAATCCGCAAAACCAATCACGACCTCCAACAATTCATTTAAAATGCGCAATTTATTCGAGGCTTTCAATATTTTGGCAGCTCCAAACCTAAATCCGTTGTGAGCTAGTAAAATAACTTTGCCACCAAAACTTTGTAAGTAAGTTATAAAGTCCAAGTGCGCTTCTTTTGCCAATTTTATTTCTACTCGATTATTTTCCAAAAACATTTCACCTTCACAAATAGTTAATTTAGTTATCCTACTAGCTTCAGCGTTTATTCCTCGACTCGGCATTATATAAACATTAAAATCTTTTCCGTCACAAGATGCAGCAATTTGACAATTTTCGGCGAATCTCCCAATCCACTTGTTTCTAAATCAAAAATTACTACATGTACGTTATTTTCGTGAGTAACTTTCTGATTAATATTAGTTTCAGTTACAATAGGTTGAGGAAGAGCTTGCGAAATATCACTCAATCCTGATCCAGATTCATACGTGACTACGGTAGCTTCTGTTATACTTCTAGTCAATCTAACCTTTTCTTTATACTCGCGATATTTTTTCGTATTTTTCCCTAGAGATAAGCTGAGTTTTTCGTTCAGTTTCACACATATTTTTCTGCCACACAGCAGAAGCAACTCGAAAGTCAAATGATTCAGAACCACCATAATGTCGATTTTTCGGATGTTTAGAAGTTACCATGTTGTTGAATGACTCATTACTTTGACTAGATGCACATGGTGCTAATTTTTCAGATACTTTTACGTACTTGTCTATAGTATTGGAGAGTAAAGTGCGTAACTTAGGATCCGATAGGGACTTTGACTTGACTTTTAAATTTCTCTTTATTTATGATTTGGTTTGTATACATGGTTTGTACAATTATTATTTGTCTATTATAAATAGTACATACTAAATAAATAAATACAATATTCACAATATGTACAGACCTTTTTAGCTTAAGCTAAGTTATCAAGTAATAAGCTGTTCGGAAGCTTATGCTTAATTTTAAATGGCACTTTTTCAACGTCGTCATATATTAATTGTTTGAAAACAGTGAGATGATTTAATCGTTCGTTATAAAATAATTCAGTTTGTTCTTTTATAGAATGATAAATTTCTTTTATTTCTAATTTTTTATGTAAGTCCATATTAGAGGTACGTGGTGGTGCTTTACTTTTCATTCTAAGTATATTATTTTCTAGGACCCTCATTTTTCTTATATTAGTATCACATGTGTTACTCCACATTGGTGCTGCGTACATTAAAATTGGTTTTATTAAACTATTGTATAATATTAATTTGTTTTTTAAACTTAATTTACTATTTTTACATATAAGTGGAAGTAGTATGCCTTTTATTTTATTTGCTTTTTCGCACGTATAGTTTATGTGCTCTTTAAATGTTAGTTTTTATCTAATATTGCACCTAAGTATTTGACTTGATTCTTTGGATCAATTTTAATATTATTAACTGTGATGTTTAAGTCATCTGGTTTAATTCTTTTTTTCTTATAGTTTTTAGTTTTGTTGCTAAAAATTATTAATTCAGTTTTGTTTTCATTTATTTTAATTTTCCATTTGTTAAAAAATTTTATTGTTTTGTTTAGTTGTTCTTGTGTTAGACTAACTGCATTCTTTTTACGCCATGAAGCGACAAAGAGAGCAGTATCGTCAGAAAATAACGCAATTTGTGTTCTAGGATTTTTTGGAATTTTGTTGATGAAATATAAAAAGAGCATTGGGCCGAGGATTGATCCAAGCGGAACACCTGCGGCTATGCTTTGTTTTCGTGAAGCTATATTTTTTACTACCACTTTAAAGTATCTATTTGTTAAATATTTATTAATGAGTTAAATCAAATAATGCGCAAAATTTAGTTCTATGAGTATGTATACTAAGCCTCTGTGTCAGACGGTATCAAAAGCTTTTTCAATGTCAATTAGTATCATGGCTGTAGATTTATTTATATTTAAGTTATTAGAAATGTATGCTGCTATTCTTACAAGTTGATGAACTGTACTTTTTTTTTCTCGAAAACCAAATTGTTTGTCTATTAGTAAATTGTTATTTTTTTCAAATGTTTTGATTCTGCTTAAAATAATGATTTCGAATATTTTACTAAGTGTTGATAAAAGGCTTATCGGACGGTAATTTTGTGGAAAAAGTTTATCTTTGCCTGGTTTTTGGAAAGCTAATACATTTGCTGTTTTCCATTCGTTTAGGAAATAAGATATTTGTAGGCAACTGTTATAGATATATGTTAATTGTACTAAGGCTTTTGTTGGTAAGTTTTTTAATGCAATGTTCTGAATACCGTCTGGCCCAGGTGCTTTTCTTGGTTTTGTGTTTTTAATAGCTTTCGCTATTTCGCTTGGTGTTGTGAGTATTATTTCATCTGTGTTCATGGTTGTATTTATAAAGTTAATGTATGCGTTATTTACTGTATCTTCCGTCTCTTCATCGCCATCATCTTCCGTGATGCGATGGACTGACTCAAAATGTTCTGCGAGGACATTTGCTTTCTCATAATCTGAGAAAACAAGTCCATTTCGTCCGTGTAAATTGGGAATACTAGTATCAGATTTTTTAGTAAATGAATTGCTGTTTGCCATAATGTATTGTTATTTACTTTTAGATTTTCTAATTTTTTATCCCAGGATTCGTTGTTGTGTAGTTTGATAGCTTTTTTGATATCTTTAGAAAGCTGATTCCTCAGCTTTCTAAATGTATCGTGACCTGTTGTCTGAAAAGCTCGCCTTATGTTGTTTCTTTTTCTAATTAATGTGAGTATTTCATCAGGAAGTGATTTAAATTGACTATTGTAATTTATTTTGGGTATTGATGCTTCTAGTGCGTTACCTATTGTTCTAGTAAGATAGGAGACTTCCACATCTATATCACTCATTGTTTTTAACTGTTTACTCAATATTAAGTTGGAGTTTATAATTTGACTAAAGAGTGGCCAATCGGCTTTTTTGTAATTTAATTTAGGCGTTCTAGTTTTAGTTATATTTTATCGCAATTCTAGTTTAAGTATTAGTGGTAGATGGTCAGAATCGAGTTCGTTTACTGTATCTATTGTACTGTTATATTGAATATTTTTAAAAATAGCAAAGTCTACTGTGGATGGTAGTCCACCGTTAGTTGGATATAGTGTAGTTTATTTGTCAGTTTTATTGTTAAGTTATTTTGATTTGCATAATCGTAAATTTGTTTGCCATTGTAGTTATTTATTTTGCAATTCCAAAGAGTATGTTTAGAGTTGAAGTCTCCTATCAATATAACCGTTGAAGAGCTATTTAATAGGTTTCCTAATTCATGTTTATCTATTTTGTTAAGTATCTTATCTATTGTTGGCCTTACGTATAAAGAAAAAATATTGATGTTGTTTATTTTTATTCCTAATCCTTCTATAGTATTGAAATTTATTCTATTTGTTTCTTGAAAATTAAGTGTGTTTTTGATTATAATAATTAACCCTCCACCTGCTGTGTTACCCGGCCTATCTTGTCTAACAACAACATATCCTGGGAAACTGCTAAGTTTGTTTTTAGTTAGTTTAGTTTCATTTAACATCATTATATCTACATCATGAGAACAAATAAAGTTTTTAAACTCTGTCCATTTTTCAGTCAGTCCATTCGCATTCAAGTGTCCTAATGTCAATGTATCCTTAATATTATTCGCCATTTTGATTGTTTTTTTCTTCAGCTTCGTATCCTATAGCAGTAGTAAAATCTATAATAGCATTGAGCTGAGCTTGACGATTTGTAGGATTTTCACGTAGATTTGAATTTAAGATTTTAATTTGATTAAAAATATTGGTAAAATCACATACTTGCTGAATGGACTTTACTTCTGCTATGAATGAACTTATTATGTTTATATTTTCTGTACTTATTGTGTTTAAATTATTTACCAGATTATTTGTAACATTTGTCCTATCAGATATTGAAGTTTCCGTTACCTGGTTGTAATTGCTGGCTGCTGATACCCTCAACATAATCTAAGTAGATCTGACATTTACTGTAGTTAGCCGGATGATCTAAGTTGCAGTTAACGCAAGTTGGTTTTGTGTCCTCGTTTTTTGTGCAGTCTTGAGTTTTGTGCTCGTCTGCACACTTCAAGCATTTTAGTTTTTTGTGGCAATGCTGTGAGCCATGACCGAAGTCTTGGCAATTGTAGCATTGTGTTCCTTGTCTTGGATTAACGTAACGCTCTACTCTGATGAGGTATGCATCGATGCTCTTTATTTTATAAATAATGTTGACGTCTGTTTCTGGCTTGACTGATAAGTAATAGAATGGAAACATATTGTTTTCTTTTTTTGATTTCATTTCTGCTACTTTTATCGGTTCAATGCCAGTTTTATTGATTTCATTTATAATAACTTGGGTGTTAATTTTTGGTAGACCCTATCACGATCACGAACTTTTTTTCTTTGCTTTCTGGATGAGCGTATGTGTAGTAGTAAATGCCATTTGTTTTTAGGTGTGATTGAATTTTTTGATAATCTTCATTGGTATGTGGATAAATACTGAAGAATTTTCTTGTGTGCTTCATGGTTGTATTTGGTAGTTCTTTTCTAATATCTTGAGTTAATTTTAGTAGACTTTCGTGTTTAATTTCTTCTGCGTTCACGACCATTGGTGCTGGTTTTCTTGGTTTTCTGATTCTATCTGTTTCATCTTCTGCTTCGCTTGTGCTTCCACTGTCTAATTCACTTAGCTTTTTTTTCTTTTCCGATTCAGTACTGTTGTAAATCCATCGGGCCCGGCGGACCCGTGGTTGACCGGACTTATATTGAGTGCTTGCCAACTACGTTAGTATAACTTTTGAGTTTTCGAGGTTATTTGTCACTTGTCACGTGTATGTGTGTTCAGTTCGAGTGTCGAAGCTCGAATAATCTGTCGTATTATCTGTCGGATCCGATAGAGGTTTGGACCCCGGTAATTTATGATGAATATAATTGCCGGTCATATTACGGTACTGACACTATTCACCGCAATTCTCGTGCTCACCAAATACGTGTGGAGTTATATTTCTAAGTGCATTTTCAACACCTTGCACGTCATTTTTATTTGTTTTTATAGCACAAGTAAAACAATATCCCAAATAATTAACAATAGTTGAATTAACTTTTTGTTTAAAGAAAGGTTTCATAAAAGAAATCTTTGTGTGATTCATGTCAGACCACTTTTCTATTTTGTCAATACTCTCTCTCCGTTCTGTGGCTATAGTTGATGAATCGTCATCGCCAATTAAAAAACCAACACTCACATTTTATTTGTCTAGTAGAGGATTTTTAAGAACCAGTTAAAGTCCCATGTCTGGTTCCATAGGCTTGGAGCTACCAGAAATATTCTTCCGACAGTCATGATCTGATTTTGAGTGGCCTGCACGACATTTTGCACAAACTTTTGATCTTGTTGCGTATGAAATGATTTTTTTAGATTTTTCACCAATCAATGCCGTATGACCTATAATTATAAAAATAGTTTATGTTATTAATTATTTATTTAATTTTATAAAACATAAAAATAAAAAATATAAAAACATGCCAGTAGAACTATTGTATGAACATCTAAAGGAAGTGTTAAAAAAGTATTTATATAGAATTAAAGGAAGTTAAACTAAAAGTGTAATAAACTCATTTTTATATTTATTACTAAATTTAAATCGCAAAGATTCACAGAAAGGGTGACAAAATAAAAAATTTTCAAATTGATATTCCTAATTTTCGCTTCATTTTTAATTAATCCCATTCGGATAAACCGTGAAATCATGACGCAACGGATATAGTTATCTTGACAATTATAATTTGAACTTACCAAGATGCGACGGTGGCACAATGCATTGAATGGGATGATCCGGCATATGTCTTGGTGTTCTTACTTCCATTTCAAAACAAACTGAACACATATAAAGCTCGATACAAATTAAGCATTTGTATCGAAGACCCTTTAAATTTTCTTTAAAGCATGTGTCGCAATTAACAGCTATAACGTTAGTATCCTCAGAGGAATCATCACTAGGAATCGAAAAAAACTCAATTCAATCTTCTTGAATGTTTGCCATTTTTTATAATTAAAAATTACAACTGAAGTTTTCGTTATGCAATTGTTTCAATAAACAAATTTCCATAGCTTTCCTTGATACCTACTTATCGCTATATTCATTATAAAATATATTTATTCTAGAATAATTTTTTAGAAAAATTTATATCAATAAAGGTAAATTCCTACTTATCGCTATATTCATTATAAAATATATTTATTCTAGAATAATTTTTTAGAAAAATTTATATCAATAAAGGTAATTTCAAAAGGATTATCACAGTCTTTGGAAGAGCAGCAATGGTCTAACAGCAATCTCAGCATCTCAATTTTTTCTATATCTGTACTTAAATCTAAACGTTCACATTCTTTTTCAAAAATTTGTAGCCACTGTGTAACATTCGTTGTAGATTTTGAAAATTTTTCTATTCAGAATCTCTCTGCAAATTTTAATTTATTCTGCTTTTTATTTAAGTCCGCGTTTGTGGTAGCCTTCTCTCAGTATTTTCTATTTTCTCAAGCAAAAAACCATTATACTGCATATTTTCAACTTCAAAATAAATTTTCTTTTATTTCAGTGGTTAAGTTTATCCACACTTCTCTTTTTTCATACCTTTTATTAATTGATTATTTTATCATCCCAAATGTTTTATCTTTTATTAATTCTGTATGTAGACTCATTGGTTGACATACTTTTGCCATGATATAAGAATTTTTTTGTGTATCAGTAATTGATACCAAACCCAAAATGTTTGTTTTGTTATCATCTGGTTTAGGTATTACTGCAATTTCAAATTTTAATTTTCCCATTTTTTCACTAATTACTGATTATGATTATTGATTTATAAGGATGATAAATAATCAGACAGGACATATCTAAAACAATATTAGATTGTATGAACATCGAACAAATAATAAATTTCATCGAAGTTTTACAAATAAAAAAGTGTGTGCGTGTAACCTTTACGCGCGATTGAAGTAAAACTTCTTTGGCGTTGACGACATATATCACTGAAATGATTAAATATTAACTTAAATAAATAAATATTTTATTATAATTTAATTATATTTATTATTCATGTGCTTTACAAAGATTATTTAAATGTTATATTAATATTATTCATTCGAAACAGGTAATTGAATGTCATCATAATTTCTTACGTACGAAATTATAGGTTTGTGGTAACTATAATGTGAAACATAAATTTTACTCTCTAAATTTGCTACTTTTCTTGAAAATACAGCATCTATTGTTGTACCGAAACGCGTTGTTGAATGAAGTCGAGAAGTATTCATAGATAAATCAAATTTTTCTTCTAAAAAATCAATTAACGGCTGAGATTCCTGAGAGCGAAAATTAACATTAAAATCTCCAGTTAGAATCATCGGTAATTCATGATAATTACTATTTAAAAGTCGAGAACCTTCAATTGTGAAGTGAAGTAATTGCTGATGAATAAATTTTATGATATTTGTCAGGCTAGTATTTGTAGAAATATAAATAACAACGATAATCACAGGTTGGTCATTCGTATTAACACATCGAACCAAGGCGATGTCACCAATTTGTGAAACCTCATCGGAAATTTGTGATAATATAGTTGGTGAAATATTTTGAATTGGTGTTACATTGTTCAGTGTATCTGTAGATGAAGGATATACAGCTACTCCACCAGCAGTTGAGTTGGGTCGTTTGTATTGGGTAACGCAATAAAAATTTTCAATAAGAATTTGTTCGTCATTTTTCATCCAAGTTTCGGAAAATAACAGCAATGTGGACCTTTTTAATACTTTATCATTCAGATCAGAAACATGAGCATGTAAACTTTGGCAGTTGAAGGAAAATAGTGTAATGTTACTCTCATTTACAAGGTTATATAATTCTTCCTGTTGTGTTATTAGGCGAGAATTTGAAAGTCTTTCAAATTCACACTGTAAATCAACTATTCCCCCTGGACGCTTTCTCCCATGATAAAATTTGTTGTCATCGGTGTTTGAGACAATGAACAATCCATTTATATCAGTTACTCGTGATAATGCTACATATAACAGCTGCTGACTGTGACTTTTATTGTATTCATAAACGATTTGATCAAAAGTACCACCTTGAGACTTATGTATTGTAAGCGCACAAGCAGATACTAATGGAAAGTGATTTCTCTTTGCAAATATTGTCTTATTTCTATTCATTGGTACAGATGACGATCTTCGTAAAATTGGGACTGCTGTTCTACTAATGTTTAGAGTTTGAATATGATGGGCAGATTTTTTCCTAATTTTCTTATCTTACCAGGAAACTCAAGCCATAAGCGTATGATTTTATCACTGTCATCACGTTCAATATACACTAACTTTCCAACACAACCGTTGGCTAAGCCAGCAGATACATCAATATTGGTTGTAATAATGTAAAATTTGTTAAGAACTAATATGATTTCATAAGGCGATCCTCCTGTATCAATAACATTTTATGAAATTGTTGCTGTACATATGCTTCTTGTTCAACTGAATGACAACCTATATACATATCTGTTGCTATGGATACTACTTTGTCTTCAGCAATATTTAAAATAGATTGATTATAATCCGCAACATGTTTATTCTCTAAGAAAAGTCTTATTCCATGTGGACATAACTCAGCAGCCTCTTGTTTCGTAAAGAAACGTGATTCAATTAATTCAAGTTCATTTTCATTTAAAATTTCACCATTACCAATTTTCGTCAATATAGTTGAGAAAATTACGTCGTTATGGCGCATGACTTGATCCAATTCATAAAAATGTAAGCTACGCCATAGAGTAGGCCCAGCAAGCCCTCTTTTGAGTTGCTTATAAATTGGAGTTGCTCGTACTGGCGGTAGTTGTCGTAAATCACCGATGAAAAACATGTCTATTCCACCAAACCAAGTATTAATCCCAGTAATTTGTTTTAACCGGGAATCTATTTTTGATAACAGTTCTGCACCAATCATACTTATTTCATCAATGATGATAACTTTGACAAATTTAAAAAGACAATTGTATTGTTGAAGAACTTCCGAATGAAGTGGCATAAATGATCCAAGTGGAATTTTTAATGCTGTATGTATTGTTGTTCCGTTTATAGCTACAGCTGCTTTACCAGTAGATGCACAAGTAATGTAAGCATTACAATAATTATCAGTAGTAGAAAACCTATTATAAATATCCATCAATAACTTTATGACAAAAGTCTTTCCGCATCCTGCTGGTCCAGTGAAAAATATTTGAAGAGGATCTCTGTCAGCTGATAGAAGAATATGAATGACATGCATCAAAATTGCTTTCTGTTTATCATTAGCCATTCTTATGAGATTATTGAATTGTTCATTAGACATAATATTTTCTCTTTTTTTAACAATAGATCCTAATGCCTTGAGAGTAGCTAAAACAAGATCATCATTTATTTCTCCATTTTCCCGGTATAATTGCAAAAACGGATCTGCTTCAGGCATGCGTGTAACAACATCATTTTCATCAGCATCATCATGGTCGACTTCATCAACACGACACAATTGTTTGCATATTTCAATTGTCTTTTCAATGTCTAAAATAGATTCAAATATTTTTCTTTTATTCAAAATTATTTGTTCATTGTCATCGTAAATTTTAATGAATTTCATCTCAGCGAGAATATCATTTTCTTCGCTCCGAAATGGGAAATAAAGAGTGACCATTTCTTGTTTATATTCCGTAATATCATTGGTCATATCATAATTCCTGTACCTTATGATTCGAGAATTTTTTCGTTTATAATAATCCCCATTGGCTTTTTTAGTATAAGAAGCAACAAATTCTGCAAGGGAGGTAGCTTCTAAGTTATCTGGCCTCTTCTCATATTTATCAAAAAAATTTTCTTTCCAAATGTTAGTGCAGTCATCTTCAATTCCTAAATTTTCCAATTCTTGATAAGTTTTTCGAATACGCTGCCGCTCGATTGGCCAAACTGTTGGAATGTAAGCAATTTCAGCTGAGGCTTTTGACATTGGCTCTCTCAATAAAACCCAAGCAGCTTCTTGATTGGTTATTTCAACAGTATTGAGTAAGTCGACGCTCATTTTTCTGGTAATTTCAACAATGTTAAATTCTGGATGTTCATTCATAATTGTGGTAATTTGTTGTTGGAGATTACTAATGCCTCTATTAGTCTTGTTGACATATTCAGCAATCAGCAACATAAGTAGCACACGAATATTCTTCAGTGATAAATTGGATATCCATGTTTGATTGTAATTTATTAAAAATAAATGGATTAAAATTGTTAATCCATTTTTGATTGAGGTCACGTTTTAAAAACACTCTTGGTCGATTAATTCCAGCTCTTAGCACGTGGCCATACATATCATCTGAAGTAATACCATTTTCTCTGTAAAATGTTTTAAAATCGGGATAGTCATTGTTTTCTAAGTTTACTTTTGTTCTTTTGTAGATAAGTTTATACTCATTAAATCCAGGTTCTGTCTTTTCCATAGGTGTTAATATTGTTGTTAAACGCGAAGGCATAAATGGATACTCAAATCGACATCTTTGAGCTGATCTGGATCCTGTGCTTTTATAGCAAGTGAAGGTATGCTTGTGTGTTTGGAGCTTTATTTTCCCAGATGCATCAACAGCTGAAACACTGATTAATTTATCTATCAGTGATATAGCTTTCTGCATATCGGCTCCTAATGGATCACTAGGCGCTTCAGCCAGCCACAACAGAATATGTGCATGAGGACTTCCTCGATGTTGGAATTCTATTCTTTTAAAGTAATGTTCAACATAATGTTTACCAAAAGGATTCACTTTTTTCGATTGAAGTATTTTAATTAAGACATTTACCAATTTATTAAAATAAATTGCACATGTGACAGCATCGTCATTAACAAGTGTAGTTTTTTCGATAAAATTGAGTAGGTCAATGTTTTCTTCAGATATATATGCACCATTGTTCTTTAACTTATATAAAGTTTGTAGTAATGACCTCCAACCGATTTCATTAGCACTCATTGTTAAAAATATTGTAGGTTTTCCTAGCTGACGAATCATGGCGAAGAGGTCTTTTTTACGTTGAGACCAATACCAAGCAGAATTTGGGATGCATCGAAGGAAAGCCAAATTATTTTCTATACAGCCATTAATATAATCTTCTGACTCTATTTGTTGCCTTGTAATCTTAGTATTGTGTCCAATATGCTTAAAAGCAACTGTTAAGCTGTCTCGTACTCTTAATCGCAGGATTTTCATGGCCAGGTAAAGCAGGTGTGTAGGAGTGACTGCCCTGCGATCGGATCGTCTTATTTCACTCGTAGCCATCAGAAAAGGAGTAACATGTAAGCCTTCTTTAAATTTTCGGAACTCACCAACGTATATTGCCGGGAAAGATAATTCTTCAGCATGCTCATCAAAAAGTAAACTGATTGGTACATTCCTTTCTCCTGGAGCAATACTTAAATATTTATCATCATTCCATAATAAAGTTTGCTGTTGCGCGATCAAAGATTCTTCAATAACAATATCTTCACTGAGTTCGTTTCGTTCTATGTCATTAATAGCCGTATCTTCTCCAGTAAAAAAAGATTCGTCAATTTTTACATCGTAGGTCTGATATAAAGGGGTTGTAATCAAATGTTGGAGCCACGCTTTGAGATTTTTTTTATTTATCAAACCCTGAACAAAGCTAGACTTATGAATCATTTTTCTTTTTATGTGGACGTTAATGCAATGGTCGTCATCGATATGACGTGGTAACAATTTCACCATATTATTAACATCAACTGGGACATTTATTATCTGTCCAAAAATTCCAAATTGTCCATGAAAATGACGCAACCTTCTGATCTGCATAAAACACAGTCGTGGTGAGATTAATCTTTCAGATACGATATCTAATTTTGGAAGATGATGTGGAATAGGTGGAAATGCAAACCCATTAAATTTGCACATAGTCGGAACTTTGCCTAAATTTAATGAATTCCGACAAGAATTGCATGTCACTTGACCATTAAAATCAATATTTGGAAGATTAACCTGAAGTACGTGTTCTTGATTTTCACTTAACATTTTCAAATCACTTTGGAACCAAAGACGATCACAAACAAAACACGCAAAGCCGAAACTGTCATCTAGAAATTGTTTTTTAAACATTTTTCGGGCCTTTTCATGCAAATGAAACTCTCGATAAGGAATATTCACGATTTCTTGCGAAGGATCAGTTCTTGCTTCAGTAATAAGTGATGCTGGCACATTTAATGCTGAATCTGAATTCCGCGTTTGGTGTAATCTTGTTGCTCCATGTAAATTTGGAGCTAAAGTCTCTGCACCTAAAAATATTACAAAGTATAATAAAATTATTCTTAAATTATTTTAACCGATAATAAAAAGTAAATTGACATTAAAAATACATACTTGTCGCCGCGGTGTTTTCAGTATTACGTAAATAATGATTTTGTATAATAGACTCGCTGTTTCGAGATTCACTAGATTGTTGACTAGGATTTAATAAATCCATTTCCTTAAGTTTCTTTCTGTGATACCACAATTTTGATCTTTCCGCTCCTGTAAGAGCCCTTTGACCTGTTAAGTAAATAATTATTATTTTTGATAATTATTCTAAAAAAGTTAAAATTAATGTATGTCATTAAATATATATATATATATATATATATATATATATATATATATATATATATATATATATATATATATATATATATATATATATATATATATACATAAATATATATATATATATACATATACATAAATATATATATATATATATATATATATATATATATATATATATATATATACATTGGTTTATGATTCATTACATTATTGATAATTGAAGCTGTTACCGACTTAACACTTACGTATTGCTGGAGAGCTAGAAGCATTATTAGAACCGTTTGCTGTTTTTTTTCCTCGCAAACGCTGACGATATAATCTCATCTTTTCAGCAGCTTTAGCATTTTCTTTACCTAAAATAAAAAATTTATCTTATAATAACATTATCTTAATAAATAAAATTTAATATATTTTATTTGATTATTGAAAAAAAAAAAAAATAAATAAGTTGTTAAACAATAGAAAAATGAACACTTACGTTCATTTTTCCGCTCCTGTAAGAGCCCTTTGACCTGTTAAGTAAATAATTATTATTTTTGATAATTATTCTTAAAAAGTTAAAATTAATGTATGTACAAGAAAAATTAATGTATGTCATTAAATATATATATAT
>JAEMTY010000150.1:0-43545 GCA_020423425.1 Chrysopa pallens
GCCGGTTAAAAATTCACCAGATTTTTTTAAAATATTAGCACATACTATTGGATAATCTAGTTTAGCAATTGTTTCTTCTAAATAGTCTAAACCATAGTTAAATTCATGGTTTCCTAAAACTCCACAATCATAACCAACAGCATTCATAACATCAGCCATAGATCCTTGTTCTTTATTTTTAGCTAAATAGTAGCTAAAAGGAGAACCTTGTAAAAAATCACCATTGTCTATTTTTATGACAGGAATTTCAGCTTTCTTTTCAATTTCTTTCATCTTAGTAACGACTTTAGTTAAACCAAAATCAAGAGATTGATTGGTCTCACGAAAATCTGTTGCATATAAATAACCATGTGTATCACTTGTAGATAAAATCGTTAACTTCATTTTTTAACACACCTATCCATTAACTAGTTTATTTCTTAATTTATTTGAAACAAATTCAACGATTAAAATTAATATAATTAAACCGATTAAAATTGAGCCAACTTGGTTCCAACGATATGAGTTCATCGCAAAGATAAGTGGAGAACCAATACCACCTGCACCTACTAAACCTAAAATAGTTGCATCTCTTAAGTTCATATCAAAACGATAAATCGTAATGGAAGAGAAATTAGCAATTAATTGAGGGATAATACCAAAACGAATTTTTTCAAATGTTGTACATCCCATTGAATCCATTGCTTCTAAAACACCACGATCAATGTCTTCGATAACATCAACATAAAGTTTTGACACCATTCCAATTGATGTCAGTGACATTGTCATTGCTCCGGCAAAAGGACCAGGACCTGTTACACGAACAAACATTAATCCGTAAACAAGAGCAGGAACTGTTCTAATAATAATAACTAAAAAACGTGTTGTTAAATAAACTGGTTTTGGAACAATACTTGGTGCCATTAAAAAGGCAACTGGAATAGATAAAATTGCTCCAAAAATAGTTCCAATAAACGCAATACAAATTGTTTCAAATAATAAATAGAACACACCTTGGTTCGTAAAGTTCCATAATAATTCCATATCAGGTGTTAAAATTCCCTGAATAATTTTACTTGCTATTTTCCAACCACCATCATCAACGGCGTTAAACTCAATTGCCGATAAAGACCAAACAAAAGCTGCCACAATGATTGTCGTTAGAATCAAATATTGAACTTTCTTAGAAGGTTCTTGTTTTAAAGTTGCTTCTATTTTTTGATTCATTTTTTTCTCCTTTACCTATTATTGTAACTTCTTACGTGCAAATTCACTAATTGATTCGATAATCGCAACTGAAACAATTAAGACTACTAAGATTGTTCCGACATTTCCATATTCACGCCAACCTAATTGTTCGTTTAAGATAATACCTAAACCACCAGCTCCAACATATCCTAAAATTGAAGCATATCTTAAGTTACCTTCAAAGTTAAAAAGAGTCGTTGAAAGGAAGGTTGGTAAAATTTCTGGAACAATTGCGTAACGGAATGCTTGGAATCTAGTTAATCCCATAGACTCTAAAGCTTCAAATGTTGACATATCTAGTGATTCAATTTGTTCATAAGTAAGTTTTCCTACATAAGCAACAGTAAAGATAAAGATAGCTAACGTCCCTGCCATCGTCCCTAAACCGAACACAAATGTTGCAATTAATGCTGTTACAATAGTAGGTAATGTTCTTAAAATACTAAATAATAACTTAAAAAAACCTGTAACGATTTTACTTGAAACAATATTAGCAGAAGCTAACAAGGCAAGTGGTACAGAAACAATTGCCCCAACTAATGAACCAAGTAAAGACATTTTAATCGTATCAAATAATGGACCCCAAACACGGTTTAAAAAGTCTAAATTCGGAGGGAACATTCCTTTTAAAATAACGAAGAATTGATCTCCACGAGTGACTAGAGCAGTCCCGTCAAATTTAGTTACTTTCATTGAAATCACAGTAAATACGACAAGAATCAAAATAACTAAAGGTACAACTGAAGGTTTTTGATAAACCGTTTTACCATTAGATAACTTAATCTCTTTTCCTTTCCATAGTGAGTTCATGATTATTTACCTTCCTCTTTGTCAGTCAAATATATTTCATCTAATACGTCTTGAGTAACATTTTCAGATGGACCATCATAGACCACTTCACCTTTTCTAACGCCAATTACACGATCTGCATACTCTAATGCTAAATCCACGTGGTGAATGTTAATCAAAACGGAAATATTTAAATCTTTGTTGATACGTTTAAAGTCGTCCATAACTACTTTTGCTGTAACAGGGTCAAGAGCAGCAACTGGCTCATCTGCTAAAATAACTTCTGGATTTCTTGCTAATGTTCTAGCTAAAGCAACACGTTGTTGTTGTCCACCTGATAATTGATCCACACGAATATAAGCTTTATCAAGAATTCCAACATTATCTAAACTCTCTAAGGCATTAATTTTTGCTTCTTCTGGGAAAATGCCGAAAATTCTTCTCCACCAAGACAATTCTGGCACAGAAGAAATCAATACGTTTTTAAGCACAGTGGCTCTTGTTATTAAGTTAAATGATTGGAAAATCATCCCAATTGTTTTTCTAAAGTCCCTAACTTCTTTTCCTTTAATGCTAGTCACATCTGTACCGTTAACTGTTAAAGTTCCATCACTGATATCATGCATTCTGTTAATACAACGAATTAATGTTGACTTTCCTGCACCTGATAAACCAATAATAGCAACAAATTCACCTTGTTCAATTTCTAAGTTAACATCTTTTAATCCTACATAACCATTTGGGTATGTTTTTTGGACATTCTCAAATTTAATCATAATATTCCTTTCTTAAAAATAAACTGTCGCTATTCTTAATGAATAGCCACAGCTCATTTTCTCTATTTCAAAAATAGTTTATTATTGTGCTTCTTGGATTAATTTTTGTGCTTTACGTTCGTTATCGTAGTCAGCAGATGTCGCTTCTTGGTATCCTTCATGACTATAGATAGCGATAACTTCTTTACCTTTTTCACTGTTACCAATGTTGATAAATGCTTTTTGTAAAGCTTTTTTCAAGTCATCATCCATAACTTTAGAACTTTTACTTACAGAAATTGTATCATTATAGATAGCTGGAGTAACACCAATTACGTTAGTTTCATCCCAGACACCTTTTTCACGGTTATATTCTTTAGTCCATGCTTCTTCAAAGTCACGACGAGCATCAGCGTAAGCTAAAACAACATCTACTTGACCAGCAGCTAAACGAGCGAATGCACTACCGTAAGAATCAGATTGAACGATATTTTTTAATTCAGATAAGTTTTTATCATAGTTTTCTTTTAACCATAGACTTGGGTAAATGTATCCTGCAGGAGATGAAGAACTCATAACACTCCATGATGCACTATTAATTTCGTCCCATGTTAATTTTTCACCAGCGTTAACTTTTTTAGCTAATTCTTGACCTTTTGCTGAAGGGCCAGCAATCATTAATGCACGGTAAGAGTTTGCTTGTTTGTCAGTTGGTGCAGTTGGTTTGTTGTCGTTCCATTCTTTTGGATCATCAGAATCGATTGAAAGACCAGCACGAGTTGCCGTTAAGATAACTTCTGCTCCATCATCATATAATACGTAAGTTCCACCAGGGATGAAACCAACATCTAAAGTACCAGCAGATAATGACTCACCTACAGCTTCAAAGTTAGTACCAACAGTGATGTCGATATTTTTAACATCGTAACCTTCTTTTTTCAATTCTTCCTTCATTAAATCTTTTAAAGGATCTGTAGCAGAAACAATCTCTTCAGGATCACGTGATGGTACAAAACCAACTGATAATTTATCAACAGTTTTTAATCCATCCTCAGCTTTTTTATCTCCATCAGTTTTACCACTTCCACAAGCAGTTAATGTTACAGCTAAAGCTAAAACTCCAGCATATTTAAATACCTTTTTAAACAATGAAACTTCCTCCTTAGAATACTAAATCTCGTACGTTTCGTACTTTTTAAAGTATATCACTCGTTATATAATAATTCTACGGAGAAATTAACAAATCCGAATATTTTACAAAAATAACACCTATTATTTACATTAATTTTATTTAAGCCTAGTTTTTCGTTATTTATTCTAATTTATTTTTAATACAAATAATCATTTTGTCATATAATCAAGGTTGTAAGTGATTACATAATCAAACTTTTATTTTACTTTCACAAAATTTTATTGTTAATTACAAATAATTATTATCTTTTTATTCTGTTAACACTCTATTTTCCCCGAACCATTTCTCACTAACCTTAACAGAACTTCCGTCTTTGTATGATTTTTGTAAAGCATCATTTAATTGTTTAACTAATTCTGTTTCGCCTTTCTTAACACCAATAGCAAAATTTTCATTTTCAAATTCACTTGGAGCAATAGCAAACTTCTTACTATCTTTTTGTTGAGAAATATAATATTCAGCAAAAACTTTATCAATTAATAGACCATCAATTCGTTTAGCTTCTAAGTCAAGAAAAGCTTCTGTAAAAGTTGGGTATAATATAGCTTCTTGATCTTTAACAAAATCTTTTAACAACTCAGGATTATCTTCAAAAGAGTCTGCTCCACTAGAACCTTCTTGAGCACCAATGACTTTATCTTTCATATCTTTAAAAGTTTTAATACCTGAATCACTTAAACTAACTAAAACTTGTTCATTAGACAAATAGTTCATTGTAAAATCAACTTTTTCTTTTCTAGCATCTGTTACTGTATAACCGTTCCAAATGACATCAATTGTCCCGTTATCAAGCTCTGTTTCTTTAAGAGTCCAATCAATTGGTTGGAATTTAGCTTTGATACCAAGCTCCTTAGTTACTTCTTTAGCTAAATCAATATCAAAGCCTACTATATTATCTTTCTCATCTCTAAAGCCCATTGGAACAAATGTATCGTCAATTCCAATCACTAACTCATTTTTTTCTTTAATATCATCCCACTTACTTGCATTTGTTTTTTCATCAGCGTTCCCACAACCTGCTAAGATAAGTGAGAAACCTAGGACTGTACCACCAATTTTTAATAATCGTTTCATTATATTTCCTCCTTAATATTTTATACTGGATTAACTTCAATTAAAGTATCCGATATTTTTTTAGCAAATGATAAATCATGAGTTACAACCACTTGGGTCATACCCTCTTCTTTTAATTCCATAATTGTTTCTGCAATACTATCTACTAAAAGTGGGTCTAGAGCACTTGTTGGCTCATCGTAGCAGAGAAGCTTTGGTGACATGATCAAAGCTCTGACAATGGCAACACGTTGTTTTTGTCCACCAGAAAGTTGTGATGGGTATTGATTAACTTGTTCTTTCAAACCGAACTTCTCTAATAATTTAAGAGCTTCTTCATCAATTTGTTTTTTATCTTTTTTCTTTGTCATTTTAGGGGCTAAAGTAATATTTTCTAATACTGTAAAATGTGGAAATAAATTAAAATCTTGAAATACAAAACCTATATCTCCAGCTATTTCTGAAAACTTCAAAACACTATCATTCATCCAAACTTCACCAGAGTCAGCTGTTTCAAGTCCTGCTAGACATCTCAATAAAGTTGTTTTTCCTCCTCCAGAAGGACCAACTAAAGTTAAAATTGAGTTTTCAGCAATGGAAACATTCACATTATCTAATATTTTTTTTTCTCCAAATGATTTAGATAAACCTTTGATTTCTATCATGTTTTTCCCTCCTAAGCTTGAATACCTCTTCTTTTTTCAATCATTCTTAATAATAAAGTAACAATGCCTGTTAACAATAGATAAATAATTGCTACCACTAAAAGAGGAACAATACTTGCTTCCCTTTGCATGGCAATTCGCCCTGCTTTCATAACTTCACTTAAACCTAAGGCATAGATCAATGATGTATCCTTAACTAAAGTAATAATTTCATTACCAAGAGATGGAAATGTAATATTAAACACTTGAGGAACGATTACTTTTCGAATCGTTTGTCCCTTTGAGAGTCCTAAAACAAATCCTGCTTCGTATTGACCTTTAGGAACAGATTGAATACCACCACGGATGATTTCTGCAAAATAAGCAGAATAATTAATAATAAAAGCAATCAAAACTGCCACTACTCGATTTTGAATCGTTAATCCCATAAGTGGAAAACCAAAGAAAACAAAAATCATTTGTAACAATAATGGCGTACCTCTAATTAACCAAATATAACTTGCAACTACCTTTCTTAAAATTTTTGATGAACCTGTTCCAATAAAACCTAAAATAATACCAATAGGTAAGGAAAAGACTAATGTTAAAACAAAAATATAAATTGTCATCTTGCTACCTTCAATTAATGAAGGTAAGACTTTAAGTACTAAATCCATTTTATTTTTCCTCCTTAAAAACAAAAAAGTCCCCTTAGCATAAAATGCTAAGAGGACGATAACTAAACGTTTCGTGGTCCCACCTCAATTTATTTCATTCATCAGAACAAAATATCTCTGTCAGTTTTTTTAACTGATCACTTTAACGGGTGATAAGACCGGCATGCCTTACTTAATTTTTCAAGCACACAACTAGAAAGTATGTTTCGATTAACTTCTTGCCTTTTCACACCAACCAAAGACTCTCTTAAAAGAAGGACTAATTTACTCGTTTTCATCATCGCTTTAATCTTTTTGTAATTTATTTCTAATAAATTTATCATCAAAAAGATTGGTTGTCAAGAATAAAAACTTTTTTTATTTAGGTAAAGAAATAACTTGATACCACCTCTTATCATTTGTTTGATATTTTTCCATATTAAAACCACTCATTGAGTAGCCCAAACAAGTAAGGCCAATTCCTAGTATTAACATGATAACACTAACTGCAATTAATTTTTTTACAACTTCTTTAGATTGTAACATTAGAAGATTCCACCTTTCCATGAAAAGACTTTTTGTAATGTGTTTATTATTTTTTTAGAAAAGACACCTACATACTTAGTTGAATAAACAGTGCCCAGTAAGAGTAAAATACCGACTGCTGTTGCGATTAAAGCCACACCAAGTTGAGTGACAATATAAAATAGTTGTTGATTAAATACTAAACCTGCTAAGCTGACAATTCCTGTTAGCAAACCACCAAAACTTAAAGCTCCTAGAATAAATGGACCACACCACAAAATAATTAATCCTGAGAATAATAACAAAATAATTGAAATTAAAATTGAACCCCAAAGTGGTGCTCCAATAATTAATAGTACAATCAACATCGGATTTCTTTTTACTGCTGATGTTTCTGTTAGTCCGTTTTCGTCTTTAATCGTTTGAACAATTTGGTCAATTGAATCTAGTTTATTCAATGCTTCTAACTCCGTATATCCATCCTCCATATAATCATTAATTATCTCATCATAATAATTAATATAGGTTGTAAAATTTTCGATTTGTTGTTGTTTTAATTCTTTCTCCAACGATAGTAAAAAATGTTCCTTAGTCATTTTCCGACACTCCTTTTATGTAATTAAAAATTGTTTCAACTTCTTTCCATGAAACAACAAACTCATTCAGATTTTCAATGCCATTTGGCGTAATTTGATAGTATTTTCTAAGTCTTCCATTATGTTCCACAGAATAAGAAGATACTAATTTGTTTGATTCTAATCGCTTTAAAATTGGATATAAAGTAGATTCTGAAATTGGTAACAGTGATTCCATTTGTTTAATAATCATATACCCGTATGACTCTTCTTCTTTTATAACTGCAAGTACGCAATAATCGAGGACCCCTCGTCTTAGTTGTATATCCATATAATACCTCCTTACAAGTTATACTATACGACGCGTAGTATCATGTCGTCAATAGTATTTTAAAAAAATCAGACTCAAGACCTATTACTCAACTTATCATGACTCGATATTGTTCCTTCCTCCAATTCGTGGTAAAATGTTTTTTAGCCTAAGGAGGTTTTGTATTGAAAATTGTTATATTTTTTCTTATCGCATATTTATTAGGGTCCCTTCAATCAGGTGTTTGGATTGGGAAATTATTTTATCAAAAAGACATTAGACAATTTGGAAGTGGAAACACGGGTACAACTAATACCTTTCGAGTTCTTGGAAAAAAACCAGGTACTGTTGTTTTATTTTTAGATATTTTAAAAGGAACATTAGCAACAGCTTTACCTATCTGGTTTCATATTTCTATTAACCCATTATGGTTTGGTGTTACTGCTATACTAGGACATACTTTCCCAATATTTGGTAAATTCAAAGGTGGAAAAGCAGTAGCGACAAGCGCTGGCATGTTACTTGCCTATAACCCATTATTTTTTGTGTATTCAGCAAGTATTTTTGTTATTTTTCTATTTATTACAAGTATGGTTAGTCTATCAAGTATTATTAGCGCAATTTTAATTACTTTATCAACTGTCTTACTACCGATTATTTGGCCGGCAATTTTACCACATCAAGATTGGTTACTTACTCTTCTTGCTACTGGTATTTCAACCTTTATTATTTATCGTCACAGAGATAATATTAAACGTATTAAAAATGGTACAGAAAGTAAAATTCCATTTGGATTAAACAAAAAAAAGAGCTAAATTAGCTCTTTTTTTCTTTGTCTTAAAAATAAATAAAAAAACTTGTAGACTCCATGGTTAGTCTACAAGTTTTACATTTTCTAAAAAATGATTATGCCTCTTTAGTCATAACATCTTTTCCATCATAGTGGCCACAAGAAGGACACACGTGATGTGATTTTCTCATTTCTCCACAGTTTGAACAAGCTGTTAAGCCTGGAGCTGACAATTTGTAATGAGTACGACGTCTAGCTTTTCTAGCTTTTGAAGTTTTTCTTTTTGGTACTGCCATTTTGGTTACACCTCCCTAAAAATAAAAACGTGTTTCAAAAACACATATATTCCAATCTTACTCTTCATCCTTAAATAACTCAGATAATTTCGCAAGACGAGGATCAATTTCAAGTTCTGAATCAGAGACTTCTAAAGTCTTAATATCATCTTCAGAATAAACTTGCCAAAAGTCTCCTTTTGGTAGTTCGTTTGTGCTCTTCTCTAACTCTGTTAACACTTGTAATG
Source organism: Chrysopa pallens (assembly GCA_020423425.1). NCBI lineage: Eukaryota > Metazoa > Arthropoda > Insecta > Neuroptera > Chrysopidae > Chrysopa > Chrysopa pallens. The sequence goes on from JAEMTY010000150.1 coordinate 9,040, forward strand.
GAAGATTAAGTAAAATATAATCCTCTACTGCTTCTGTTAAATCAATCAAGTCTTTTTCCAAAGGCATGATTAATTGCTTGTCATCTTCACTTACATCAACTAAAGCATCTAATTGCGCTTGAGTCATGTACTCTTCATCAATGATTAAAGATAAAGGAACAGGCACTGGTTCTAGGGAACGAGATGATGGTAATGTAATTACTGTGTTAACTGTAAATTGAGCTAAATAAGAATCACGATTCACATGAATCGTCCCTTCAACTAATACTTTATCTAAGTCTAAAATAGAAGGTTCACGTTTTTGTAACGATTCCTTTAAATCTAAGCTTTCATTAAATTCTAGTTGGCTATTTTTAAACTTGTTTAACTCTGCTAATGCCCACTTCATTCTATCACCCCTTAAGCAACAAAAATAATTATACTAGTAGCTAATTCCTTTGTCAATCAGTTTTTACCTTGTTTTCATGAAAGAAAAATTAATCATAAAGTCTGCGATTTTTACCAATCATATTTATCTCTTTTGCTAAAAATCTAACTCTCTCCATAATTCTTTTGGCTTTAAGTGGCTCATCTTCTCCCCGTTGTGTTACTCTTAAATGTTCATTTTCTAACTGTAACATATTGAAGTTAGACGAAAAGAAGGTTGGTAATTGCTCTTGCATACGGTATTGTAAAATAACACCTAATATATCATCTCTAACCCAACTACTCATCGAATCAGCACCAATATCATCTAACATTAAAATCGGTGCTTTTTTCACAGCATCTAATTTTTCACCAACTGTATCTTTTTGAATGGATTGTTTCATTTCAACGGCAAAAGTCGGAAAATGAACTAAGGTTGTTTGGAAACCTTTTTCAGCTAATGAATTGGCAATAGCTCCTAATAAATAAGTTTTTCCAACACCAAATGTCCCTTGTAAATAGAGACCTTGATGGAAATTTTTAGGGTTATCTTCAAACTCATTAATAAACTTAAAAGCCTCTTGAAAAGCTTCTTTTCTCTCTGATGTTAATTCAAAGTTTTCTAACCTAGCATCACGGATATCTTTTGGCATATCCATTGCTTTTACACGGGCTTTAATTTCAGCCTGAGCTTGTTTTTTTAATAAGCTTTCAGTTGGCACATAAGTTACATCAACAAAATGAAAATTCATAAATAATCTTGGTTCGTAACCTGGTGCAATCATGGTTGGATCATTTAATTCAAACTTTTTCTTTTCTTGTACGAATTCATATAATTTGGCATAACTTTTGACGATATCATCATCAGACAACTGCTCTCTATGCTCATTAATAAAGGCTTGAACATCAGAGTCATTCATTACTTCTGCCATTAATTGATCTAATTTATTCGTTAGATTTTTTGATTGTAATGTTCGTTCGATTCCTTTTCCAATATTTTCCATTAATTGTCACCTTCTTTTGGTTTTTTAGCTAATTGTTTCAGCTGATCTTGGAAAAATGCTGCTTCTTCAGCTGAAAGAGGTGTTTCTTTTCTTACGACGTCTTCTTTAGCCCAATCAGGTAGTGTTTCTTTTCGTTTAGGCTGATTGTAATTTGATTTAGATCTAGCTGGTTGTTTTTTAGTTTCTTGTAATTTTTTTACTTGGTTAAGAGCTTCTTCAGGAGAAAATATTTTTTTCTGGGCCCAGTCATTAGCAATTGACATCATTATATTTTGATTTAATGAGCTATTTCCTTGGACAACGAGTAAATAATGAATCAACATGTTAATCACACTATCAGGCAAGCTAGACTGTGTTTTTAAGTTCTCAACAGCCCATCTTTCATTGCTACTAACAAAACCACCTTTTTGGGTTTTAATTGCTTTTAGAAATAAAAGTGGAGCCACTGAATCACAGGCTAAAATCACACTGATTTCTTCATCTAAAAACCCAGTCAATTTTAAGGTATTTTCTCTTAATTGATTTTTTTCAGAGTTAGTTAATTTTTTTTGAGCTTTGTTTGTGTCATCGTTTTGTGTAACTTCTTGTTTTTTACGACTATGATAACCTTTATAAATTAACTGTTTAAATTCTTTCTCCATTACTCGATTTGTCACATAATCAACAGACTGTTTAACATAATCAAACATCTCTAACTCATTAATTCCATATAATTGGTGGAACAATTCAATCGTTCTTTTAAGCTCCACTTTAATTTGCTTTTCATCAATATGTAAGCTTTCCACTAAGCTCATGAAAAACAACCAATCAAAGCTATTCGTTACTTCTTTAATGGCAGTTTCTTCTTTTTTCGTCACAATTTCTTTAATCTGACTTAATTCAGATGTTTTACTGATTAATCGGTTAGAGTCGAAATGAAATACATCTACAAAAGATTTTGTAACTTCCACATAGTCTTCCATATTTTCTCTATTGTAGCTAAAGAAATGACTGATTTCTTCAACTTTTTCAAATCCTAATTTTTCAACTAGAAGGAGTGATAAAATATCATCATGTAAAAATTTACTTGGCGACATGATCGGCTGAACTTCGTAGATCACATGATTTTCATTATCAAGTGCTTTTACAAAAGTCTTTAATAGCCCTACTGCTTCTAACTTCTCTCTAGCTGCAAAAAAGTCTGGTATCCCCATATCTAATTGGTTCAGTAAAATACTGTGCTGTTCGATTTTGTTTAAGTTATTAATTTTTTCTTCCATCAAAAGTAAATTAAATAATCCAATAGCGCCTGTTCCGACGATTGGTTGATACAGCATATTTAAAACGACATAATCCACTTCAGAAACATGTTGTGTTTTAATCACTGAAAATTTATCTTTAGGTTTTAATTTTTCCCATGCTTCACTCAACTATACCGCTCACTTTCTGACTATTTATTTTCTTTATCAATAACTTCTTGAAGCTCTTCTAAAAAGACGCTCATATCTTTAAATTGTCTGTATACACTAGCAAATCTAATGTAAGCAATCTCATCTAGATTCACTAAATCTTCCATAACATATTCACCAATCAGAGTCGTTGAAACTTCATTTTCACCTAAACTTCTAATTCGATTTTCTACATTATCAACAATCTGTTCCATTTTTTCCATTGGTACAGGACGTTTCTCAGCAGAACGAACAAGTCCACGTAAAACCTTGTCACGATTGAATTCTTCTCGTGTTCCATTCTTTTTCACAACTAATAAAGGTGTGACCTCAACTCTTTCAAAAGTGGTAAACCTAAACCCACAATCTTCACATTCTCTTCTTCTTCTAATCGCTCTTCCATCATCTGCTGGTCGGCTATCTACTACTCTTGATCCATTATAATGACATTTTGGACATTGCATGTGTGTCACCTCATCTATTTTTATAGTTTTTTAATTGACTATTTTCTCTTATTAATAGTGCTATTATAACATGACTACCTACTAAAGGCATAGTCCGTTTGTAAATCAAAAAAAGAAGCCTATCGCTTCTTTTAGTGAGTTTCTTTAAATATTTGTAACCATCTGTCTACTTGAAGTTCTGTATTTTCAATTGAACCCTCATTATCGATAATAACGTCTGATTTTAAGGCTTTATCAATTAATGACATTTGGCTATTAATTCGTGTAAGAGCAGTTTCTTGATCAAGATTATCCCGTTTCATTAATCTTTCTACTTGAGTTTCATTTGACACAAAAACAGTCATTATCTCATCACATTTTGATTCATACCCTGTTTCAAATAACAAGGGAATATCTAGAATAATTAATTCTTTGCCTGCTAATTTTAATTGATCAATTCTTTGATTAATAACTTCTTCAATTTCACCATGAAGAATTTTGTTTAAATCTTCTCTTTTTTCTTTGTCATTAAAAATGATTTCACCTAAAGCCTTACGGTCTAATCTACCCTCAGCTGTTAAAATTTTAGAACCAAAATGCGCTACAACTCGAGCTAATCCTGGTGTCCTTGGTTCAACTACTTCTTTAGCAACTAAATCAGCATCAACCACATCAAAACCTTTTCTCAAAAAATAATTACTTACTGTACTTTTACCAGATGAAATACCACCTGTTAACCCTAATATATATGTCATTTCTTTTCTCCTCGAACACGATAAATTTGGCAATGAGGGCAATAATGAGTTCCTCTTTGAGCTACTTTCTTTTTCAAAATCTCTGCTCCACATCTAGGACAACTTTCCCCGTTTTGACCGTAAACATTTAAAGAAATTTGGAAAGTCCCGGCATCACCTAGAGCATTTTGATATGTTCTAATAGTACTTCCACCAGCTTCAACTGCTTCGCCTAAAACCGCTATAATTTCTTGATGTAGTCTTATTACTTCTTCTTTTTTCAAGGTATTAGCCTCTTGTTCAGGATGAATTTCAGCTCTAAACAAAGCTTCATCAACATAAATATTACCTAATCCTGTGACTAAAGTTTGGTCTAAAAGAAGGGGCTTAATTGCTTTATTACGCTTTCTTAGCGTTAAAGCAAATGGTTTGATATCAAATTCTTCCACTGTAGGCTCAGGACCTAATTTTTTAATTCCTTTGTAGTCAAGAGCAGTATCTTTTTCTAGTAATGTTAAACGACCAAATTTTCGGACATCCAAATATCTTAATTCTGTTCCATCAGTAAAGGTAAATAAAACATGAGTATGTTTCATCACAGGATCTGTTTCCTTATGAAATTCAAACTTACCTTCCATTCTTAAATGACTCACCATATCATAATGTGTTAACTTAAAAATTAAATACTTGCCTCGTCTCTCCATCTTTTCAATAGTTTCACCTACAAGTTTAATTTTAAAACTCTCAACTTCAGGAGATTCGATGATTTTCCCCCAGTAGACTTTCACTTCTTTAATTGTTTTATTTAAAACAAAGTTTTCTAGCCCTTTTCTAACTGTTTCTACTTCTGGTAATTCAGGCATGATTACCCTCCTTATGTTAAAGAGGCTTATCGAAAAAAGTAAGCCTCTTTTTTATGATTTTATTTAGCTTCGTACCATGTATCACCAAAACTACTGTCTGCTTTTAATGGCACACTTATACTAACAGCATCAGCCATTGTTTCTTCAACTAATTTTTGTAATTTAGGTATTTCAGATTTTGGCGCTTCAAAAACAAGCTCATCGTGAACTTGTAATAGCATAGTTGCTTCCATACCTTCTTCTTTCAATTTTTTATCAATTTTAATCATCGCAATTTTCAAGATATCTGCTGCACTACCTTGAATAGGTGTGTTAATAGCAGTTCTTTCAGCAAAACTTCTAATATTAAAGTTTCTTGAATTAATATCAGGTAAGTAACGTCTACGATGGTAAAGTGTTTCAACATACCCCTTATCTTTTGCTTCTCTGACAATATCTTCCATGTATTTTTTTACACCTGGGTATTTTTCAAAGTAAGTATCAATAAAGGTTTGTGCTTCTTTTCTAGTAATACCTAAATTTTGAGATAAACCATAATCACTAATTCCATATACAATACCAAAGTTAACCGCTTTTGCTTGTCGACGCAAGTTTCCATCAACTTGATCAGCTGATTCGACACCAAAGACACGCATAGCTGTACTTGTGTGAATATCTTGTTCTTCAATAAAAGCTTGTCTTAAATGTTCATCTTGAGAAATATCTGCTAAAACTCTTAACTCAATTTGAGAGTAGTCAGAAGAAAATAATTGCCAATCTTTATGTCTTGGTACAAATGCTTGGCGAATCTTACGACCTTCCTCTAAACGAATTGGAATATTTTGAAGATTAGGATCTACTGAACTTAAACGTCCAGTTTGCGTTAATGTTTGAACATAACGTGTGTGGATTTTATTGTCTGAGAATACCATTTTCAGTAAACCTTCAACGTAAGTAGATTGAATTTTAGCAATTTGGCGATAAGATAAAATATCATCAATAATAGGTGATTCACCTTTTAATTTTTCCAAAACATCTACTGCTGTTGAATAACCTGTTTTAGTCTTTTTAATAACAGGTAATTTCATTTTTTCAAATAAAATGACACCTAATTGCTTAGGAGAATTCAAATTAAACTCTTCCCCAGCTTCTGCATATACTTTTTGTTCTATTTCTTCTAAACGCTCAGCGAACTGCCCTTTCATTTCCTGAAGAGTACTTGCGTTTAGAGTGATACCTTCCATTTCCATTTCACCTAAAATGTGAGCTAATGGAAGTTCAATATCAAAGTATAAATCTAATTGATTTTTATTTTCTAACTCTTCTAAAATCGGCTCATAGAGAGATTCAATGGTTCTAATTTTTCTAGCTAAGTGTTCAAAAAAGACTGACTCATCTTCTGGCAATCCTTTTTTTGCACCTTTGCCGTAAATCGCTTCATCATTATCAATATCAAAATAATCAAAGCTTTGTGCAATTTCTGCCATATCTTCACTGTTGTTAGTTGAGTCTAGTAAATAAGCTCCAAGCAGCATATCGTATTTAACACCTTTTAGTTTAAGGTCGTAACGATTTAAGGCTACTTCTGTACGTTTTGTATCAAAAACTTTTTTACTTAATTCTTCATTACTAATCCAGTTACTAAACACTTCATTATCTAAAATAGCTAAATCATTCGTTACATAAAAACGATCTTCTTTACCAAAAGCAATTCCGACTACATCAGATAAATGATAGTTTTCATCTAGCATTTCAACATAAAGAGACATATCAGTTGAAAACATATCTTCTGTTAAGTCAGTTGCTACAATGTAATCAATAGCTGTTTTCTTCTCTACTTCAGGTTCTACAAAACTAGAATCCAATTTTCCTAAAAATGAATTAAAATCCATTTCTTTATAAAAAGGGATTAAGACATCTAAATTTTTTCCATTAAAATCTAAATCTTCTACTTTAACTTCTATAGGTGAGTTCGTATCTATGGTAGCTAAACGTTTACTCATGAAAGCAATCTCTTTTTCATTAATTAGATTTTCTTTCATTTTACTTTTTTTCATGTCTTCAACGTTCTCATAAACGCCTTCTACTGTACCAAATTCTTTTAATAACTTAATCGCTGTTTTCTCACCAATTTTTGTCACACCAGGAATATTATCTGATTGGTCTCCTGCTAAACCTTTCATATCAATAATTTGATGAGGTTCTAAACCGTATTTTTCTAATATATGTTCAGGTGTGTAAGATTCAATTTCACTGACACCTTTAACTGTTACATCAACACGAATATTATTACTTGCAAGTTGAGTTAAATCTTTATCTCCTGATAAAACAACAACATCAAATTTTTCTGGATTCACATGAGTTGCAAGGGTACCAATAATATCATCTGCCTCATAGTTTTCAAGTTCATAATGTTTCATACCTAAACCTTCAATCAGATCTCTTAAGTAAGGCATCTGTTCTTTAAACTCACTTGGCGTTTTGGCACGTCCGGCTTTATAGTCATCGTAAAAACTATGTCTAAAAGTTGTTTTTCCTGCATCAAAGGCTACTAATACATGAGTAGGTTGTTCTTTTTCAAGAACGTTTTCTAACATATTATGAACAGCATATAAAGCATTAGTATGCAGTCCGCTACTATTTTTAAACCTATCTAGAGATTGGTACAAAGCAAAAAAACCTCTAAAGGCAATACTATTTCCATCAATTAATAATAATTTATTTTTAGTCATCACGACACTCCTCACTTCTATTCTCAACCATTTTAACAAATATAGAGACACAACGCCAAAAGAATTCACCTTAAACGAAAAAAGAGATTGTGACAAGTAGTTAGTCACAACCTCTTCAATTATTAGTCACGTCCAAAAATTCTTAATAGAGATAAGAATAAGTTAACTAAGTCTAGGTAAAGTGTTAAAGCACAGTAGATAGCTAAATTAGAAGCTCCTACCTCTCCTTTTTGTTGGTATAACACTTTGATTTTTTGATTATCATAAGCTGTTAGTCCAGCAAAGATAACTACCATTCCTAAAGAAATGAATAAATCTACTGGTTGGCTTTTTAAGATAAAGACATTTAATAGGATTGCAATTAAGGCTCCGATTAATAAACTATACATCGCATGTCCCATTGCACTTAAATCTTTTTTCGTTACTAATCCAACAACTGACATACCAATAAAAGTTCCAGCAGCCGTTAAGAATGCTAAAGCCACATCAGCAGTAGAATACATAGCAAGTGTCATTGATATAGTAATACCTGTAAGAATCGTATAAGCAACATAACCTATAATTGACTTTCCAGAATTAGAAAAAGCATTTTTTCCTAAGTAAACAACAAGTCCAATTTGAACTCCCCACATTAAGAAGAAATTAATTTTATTAGCAAAAAGGAAATTCGCCATCTCTAAAAAGAAATAATTCATAACAATGTAAGAAGTAATAGCACTCATTAAAATCCCTAAACCTAAGTACCCATATACTTTACTATAAAATTTTGATAAACCAGCAGTGCTGGCAACATTTTGATTATTGTCCATCATTATCTGTCACGTCCTGTTCATTTATTTTAGTTGGTTTTACCATAACAACAGCATCTAACACACGTTCTTCATCATAATTATGTGCTTTTACAGAGATTGTTACAACTTCTTTCATTTCATCAATTTTTATCACTTCAAAATGAAACGTCAGTGTTTCATAGTGATAAACAGGTTGAATTAAGTTAAATGAAAAGTTAACAATATTTGACCCTGGTCCTGGTAAATGCTTTGAAACCACTGAAGAAATAATACCCATTAGCATAATACTTGGTACAATCGGTTTTTCATACTCAGTTTTTTCAGTATATTGATGTTGGATAAACAAAGGATTAGCATCATTTGTCAAACCTAAATAAAGTAATAACTGACTATCTTCAATTGTTTCAGTAATACTAAGGTACTCTCCCTCAGTTAATTCGTTAATTTTTTTACCATATTTTTTAGGATGATGTAACATACCCTTATTTCACGCCTTCCTGTACTTTGGTAACACTACATGTTATTTCTTATAGTATTACTTAAAAGACGTTCATATGCAACTTCAAATTTTTGGACATCTCCTGCTCCCATAAAGATAACAACAGCATCTTCGTGGTTTAAAAGTGATGACATATCATCTAATTGAACGACGTCTCCACCTTTAGTTATTTTTTGACCTAAGTCTTCAATCTTAACTTCACCAACATTTTCACGTGCTGAACCAAAGATGTCACATAAGTAAACTTGATCTGCTAAATCAAGAGATGTTGCAAAGTCGTCCATTAATGCAATCGTTCTTGTAAAAGTATGCGGTTGGAAAACTGCCACAATTTCTTTTTCTGGGTATTTTTGTCTCGCTGCATCAATCGTTGCTTTAATTTCAGCTGGGTGATGAGCGTAGTCATCTACTAAAATCATATCCGCTACTTTTTTCTCACTAAAACGACGTTTAACACCATTAAAAGTGATCATTTCTTCAGCAACTTTTTTCATATCTAAGCCTTCTAAATAACTAATCGCAATGACACTTAAAGCATTCATAACATTGTGTAAACCAAATGCTGGCACTGTAAATTGTCCAATCGTTTCACCTTTGTAGATAACTGAGAAGTTTGAGCCAGTGGTTGTTCTTTCGATATTTACGGCTTGGAAATCATCATCTTCATTAATTCCGTAATAATAAACCGGTGCATCTGATTTTAATTTTCTTAAATACTCATCATCACCAAAGGCAACAATTCCTTTATTAACGCCTTCACTAAAAGTTTGGAAGGCACTAAATACATCATCAATACTTTCGTAGTAATCAGGATGATCAAAGTCAACGTTAGTTATAATAGCGTAGTCAGGTTTATATGATAAGAAATGACGACGGTATTCGCATGCTTCAAAAGCAAAGAATCTTGCGTCTTCTTCTCCGTGACCTGTCCCATCCCCGATTAAGTAACTTGTTGGTTCAACTCCTGATAAAACATGTGCTAAAAGACCTGTTGTACTTGTTTTGCCGTGAGAACCTGTTACTGCGATACTTGTATACATCTTAATAAATTCACCTAAGAAACGATGATATCTAATTACTTTTAAGCCTTTTTTCAGAGCTGCTTGAATTTCTTCATGCGTATCTGGAAAAGCATTTCCTGCAATGACAATCAAATCATCTACAATATTTGCTTCATCAAAAGGTAATATTTTTATATTTTCTAATTCTAATTCACGTTGAGTGAAGAAATAGTTAGTTACATCTGAACCTTGTACTTTAAAACCTTTTTGATGTAATAGTAATGCTAGTGAGCTCATTCCTGAACCTTTAATGCCCACAAAATGATATGTTTTATTTTTATGAATTTCCATAAAAATCCCCTTTTCTTAGATACATTTTTCTAGTGTTTCTTACATAAATGTCTTCATTATTATCGTACAGATTTTACAAATAATCAATAAAAAATACTTACATGGAAGAAATGCCCATGTAAGTATCCAATTAATCGAAATAGTAACTATCTAATTTAGTACTACCTTCTTCTTCTATAATACCAGAAAGCGTTTTTTCAAGTCTTTGGTTTTTCTTTTTTTCAGGAACTAGTGTTGGAGCTACGTCAGCTGTCATTTCAACTGAGTCAATGATTGGATCTAAAATCACTTCATCTTCAATCATTAATAAACTACCACTAGATGCTTTTCTTAACTCATCAACAATAACATCACGACTATGTCTAGGTAATTCATTTTCATGTGATTCTTCAATTAATGAAGCTGGGATATGTTTTGGTTTAAACATCCCATTACCTTTTGTTCCAGGTAAATCATATGAAGATTCGAATTTTGAACGATTGCGATCCCTTTTATTATATTTGGCATTTCCATACTGATCCGCCTCAAATAGTTTGTTTGAGAAAGAAGATTGTGGAGATGTGTACTCTGATGTTTTTGGCTCAATATACGTATTGTTTTCAAGAGTTCTTCTGCCCTTTTCAACAGTTACTTCTTTTTGTTTAAAAGCAGCAGTACGATTCTTTTGAACCATTTTAATACTTTCTGATTTTTCTTCTTCTTCGTAACCAAAATAATCAGGTGTATCTACCATGTCAACGGCATCAATTTTTAATGTTTTATTTGTTTTATGATTAACTGACTTTTTAGACTCAGGGAAATAAGACTCTTGTTCTCTATAAACAAAGCCATCGTCTAAGACATCTTTTAAAAAGTCTCTTTTTCTATTACTTACAAGTTTCACACCTATCTCATCATCATAGGCTGGGAAACGAAAATGTTGTCTTTTATCTGAAAGATTTAACATTGTTATCATTCCTTTAAGTTCTCTTATCTTAGTCTATCATAAACCTTTTCAGAAAAAAACAACAATTCAACAATAAATGAAAAAAGATACTGATAAAATCAGTATCTTTCCTAAAAACCGCTTAAAATTTTCCAAATAACAGGGATGTATACATCAAGTAATGGTGCGATAATTCCAAAAAGAATAACACTACCAACTAATATTGTGATTAGTATGCCTCCAATTTTCTTTGATTTCTTTAAAACAAAGAAAACTACGATTGCTAAAAGACCAAGGACTAAAATAATTGCCAATTCTTTTGATTCAAATTCGATTGGTTGTCCATTAAGTAGTTTACTAACAATTTGTGAATAGAAGAACCACACTAATTCAATCACATAAAGAGTCAATACAGAGATTAATACCCATTTTGATTTACGATTTCCACTTTTGCTAGCCATAATTACACCTTCTTTCTACTTTATCACGAGAAAGATTATAACAAAAAAAAGTGTGATTGTGAATTATTTTTTATTACTTATTACAAATATGTCAACTGATTACTTTTTTATTAAGAATCCTTAGTTTATTTGTGTTTCTAATTGGAACATGCTATATTATTGCTACATTAATTATATTTATACGCAAGATTTAGTTTTATTTTTAAGAAGTTTATTTACATTGGCGCAGCTAAAGAGCTGCAATGAGCATTAGAGGTAGGGATTGCATCACTTAAACGAGAAATGATATTCAATTGAGCAATAGTACGGAACACTTTACATATAAATAGAATATAATCAGATAGCCACTTTTTATCTTTTGATAAAAGTGGCTATCGTCAATTAAAAAGACATTTGAGAAATTCTCAAATGTCTTTTTTTATTTAATAATGTTAGATACCATTTCTGGTGCATTTTCAAGTGAATCTGCAACTGGACAAGTACGGTTTATAAAATCAACATAAGCTGCAATCTCTTCATCTGTATTATCAGCATCAATATAGAAGTTAGTAATAATTTTAGAAAAACCGATTTTGGCTTCTGGATTTTTCCCCATAAAACCATCTGTATCTAATTCTCCTTCTAATTCAATACGAATACTATTAATTTTCATTTTATGAAGTCTAGCAAAGCTTTTAGCAACAATAACTTTACAAGCACCTAGTGAGTTTAATAAAGCTTCTACAGGATTCATTCCTTCATTTGTCCCACCTAAGCTTTTTGGTTCATCTAAAATAAATTCAAATCCTCTAGATTTACATGAAACTTTTAATCCTGCTACACTTTCCACTACTGCTTCAAATTTTTCAACTGCCATTTTAATCTTCCCCCTTGAATTCGTTTACAAGTTAAAGATACCACAATTTTATATGTGAATCCACATATTGTGAAATTAAATACAATTAAACTAGGTATATTATTCTAACTCGTAAACATCATGTAAGTGGCTAGTAGATTATTTATAAAATGCAGTAAAATACTATATTTGATATTCTTTGTATACATATAAGTTATGCTTAACATAGCTCCTATACTTGAATAATATAGTAAGCTTAAAGAAGGTGTTACCTCATGAGCTAAGCCAAAAACTAAAGAGCTTGTAACAACAATAACAATCTTAGATAATACCGTTTCATTTTTCATAAAATAGGTTGTAAATAACCCTCTAAAAATAAGTTCCTCAACAATTGGTGCTACAACAACTGTCATCATGGCAATTGTGATAGGAGTCATTCTAAACATTTCTTCTAAAATTTCTTGATTCTCTGGTGTACCAATATCTAAAAATGTACTAAATAAAAGATCTATGAGATACATTATTCCGTACATCACTAAGACAAATAAAATTTTCTTCCACTTAAATTCTTCAAGATTTTCATTTTCAAAAGAATTATCTTTGGTTTTGCTTAGATATTTTTTATAGACAAATCTTATAATTAATCCATTTAAACATAAAATGATGACCATAATAAGCCAATCCGAAAAATCCAAACCAATTAATATGGCCATCACAATATCTGGTATCGAACTTAATAGGAAAAACAAGAAAAGAAAAAATAAGTATTTAACATAAACAAGTTTAGATTCCTTTTTTGTATCCATATAACTATCTCCTTTAAAACTAAAAAAAATTCTCACATAAAAAGTTAACTTATGTGAGAATTTATTTTAAAATTATTTTTCTAAACGAGCATTTAACTCTTTAGCTAAATCTTCGAATCCTGGTTTACCTAAAAGAGCAAACATATTTTTCTTGTATGCTTCAACTCCTGGTTGGTCGAATGGGTTTACCCCGTTCATATAGCCTGAGATACCTACTGCGATTTCAAAGAAATACATTAAGTAACCTAATGTGTAAGCATTTTGCTCAGGAATTGTGATAACAAAGTTAGGCACATCTCCATCAGTATGAGCTAAAAGTGTTCCTTCAAATGCTTTAGTATTAACAAAGTCAATTTCTTTTCCTTGAATGTAACCTAAACCATCTAAATCTTTATCCATTTCAGGAATAGTTAATTCATGACGTGCTTTATCCACTTTAATAACAGTTTCAAAAATGTTACGACGTCCTTCTTGAATATATTGACCTAATGAATGTAAGTCAGTAGAGAAGTTAGCACTTGATGGATAAATCCCTTTTTGATCTTTGCCTTCAGACTCGCCAAATAATTGTTTCCACCATTCAGAGAAATATTGTAAACCTGGTTCGTAGTTAATTAATAACTCAGTTACTTTTCCTTTACGGTATAAAGCGTTACGTAATGCTGCATATTGGTAAGCTTCATTTGATTCTAAATCATCAGAACTATATGCTTCACGAGCGTCAGCTGCTCCACTCATTAACTCATCAATGTTAGCACCAGTTGCGGCTATTGGTAATAAACCTACTGCTGTTAAAACAGAGAAACGTCCACCAACATCATCAGGAATAACAAAAGTTTCCCATTTTTCTGCGTCAGCTTCTACTTTAACTGCTCCACGTTCTTTATCAGTTGTTGCATAAATACGTTTGTTAGCTTCTTCTTTACCATATTTTTTAATTAATAATTCTTTAAATACTCTAAAAGCAATAGCAGGTTCAGTTGTTGTTCCTGATTTAGAAATAACGTTAACTGAGAAATCACGATCTCCAATGATGTGAATTAAATCTGCTAAATAAGTTGAACTAATACTGTTTCCAGCGAAAAATACTTGAGGTGCTTTTCTTTCTTTATCATCTAATAAATTATAGAAAGAATGATTTAGGAAATCAATTGCTGCTTTTGCTCCTAAATAAGATCCTCCAATACCAATTACTACTAAAACTTCAGAATCAGATTGAATTTTTGTTGCTGCTGCTTTAATTCTAGCAAATTCTTCTTTGTCATAGTTAACAGGTAGATCGATCCAACCTAAGTAATCACTTCCTGCTCCTGTACCTTCTCTTAATGATTTATGCGCTGCACTTACTTCAGCTTGCATGTACCCTAACTCGTGACTTCCAACGAATTTTCCGATGTTAGAATAATCAAAACTAATATGTGACATAACCATCCTCCTATAATTTATGTGTTAATCCATAATTAATACATACATATATTACCATTATTTCAGAGTTTTCACATCAAATTTTCTGAAAAATTATTAACTTGTTACTTGTAACAATCCTGTCTATACCAATCCTTGACTAACCATTGCCTCTGCTACTCGAGCAAAACCAGCAATATTTGAGCCTGCTACTAAATCAAATTCACCTAAATATGTCATTGATGTTTCTCGACATGTTTCGTAAATATTTTTCATTATTTTATTTAATTCTTGGTCAACCTCTTCAAAAGTCCAAGGTAGACGTTGCGCATTTTGAGCCATTTCAAGAGCTGAGACTGCAACTCCACCAGCATTTGCAGCTTTTCCTGGACAATAAATAATATTCCCTTCGTTAAAAACTTCTAATGCTTCTAAAGTTGTCGGCATATTAGCTCCCTCGGCAACGATAGACACACCATTCTTAATTAATGTTGCTGCAGATTCTTTAGAAATTTCATTTTGTGTAGCACAAGGTAATGCGATATCATACTCAAATTCTACATCCCAAATAGTTGTATTAGGATAAAATTTAGCTTGTGGTCTATGCTCTAAATAAGCATTAATTCTTTCACGTTTTACTTCTTTAATTTCTTTTAGTAAAGCTAAATCAATTCCCTCTTCATCTATAATACTACCTGAAGAGTCATTACAACCATAGACTGTAGCCCCTAACTCTTGCGCTTTTTCAATAGCGTAAATAGCAACATTTCCACTACCTGAAACTAATACTTTTTTGCCTTCCATACTATCATTTTTATCTGCTAGCAAGTGTTGAACAAAATAAACTAGTCCATAACCTGTTGCTTCTTTACGTGCTAAACTTCCCCAATAAGCTAGTGGTTTACCTGTTAAAACACCTGCATGATAGCCATTTAATCGCTTGTATTCACCAAATAAATAACCAATCTCACGAGCTCCAACACCAATATCACCAGCTGGAACATCTTCGTTTGGTCCGATGTATTTTTGTAATTCTCTCATTAAGCTTTGACAAAAACGCATAATTTCTTCATCAGATTTTCCTTTTGGATCAAAATCACTTCCACCTTTACCACCACCAATTGGTAATGAGGTTAAGCTATTTTTAAAAATTTGTTCAAAACCTAAGAACTTAACAATACTTTGGTTAACTGTTGGATGGAACCTCATACCGCCTTTGTACGGTCCTAAAGCTGAGTTATATTGTACTCTATACCCAGTATTCACTTTCCAAGCACCCTTATCATCCATCCAAGGAATTCTAAATTCAATAATTCTTTCAGGAACTAAGAGCAGTTCTAAAATATTTTTTTCAACATACTCAGGATGTTTAGTTAAAAATGGCTCTACTGTGCCAATAAATTCTGCGACAGCTTGCAAAAATTCTGGTTGATTTGGATATTTCTCTCTTTGATTTTCTTCTAACTGTTTTAAATACTCTTTTACATCAGTCATATGTTCACGCCCTTTAATTTTAATAGCCTTAGTATAGCTTAAAACTCGCAAATTACAAATCAATTTGTCAGAATATTTTAAATTTAATCTAAAGACGGATTTGTGTTAAAATAAGAGTCGCAAACAAGGAGGATTTTTAATGACAAATTTTGATGTAATCGTTGTTGGTGGCGGTACAAGCGGTATGATGGCAGCTATTTCTGCAGCCGAAAACGGTGCAACTGTTGCTATAATTGATAAAAACAGAATGTTAGGGAAAAAATTACGATTAACAGGTGGTGGTCGTTGTAATGTTACTAACAATCGCCCACCTGAGGAGATTATTGATTTTATTCCTGGTAACGGAAAATTTCTATACAGTGCTTTTTCTCAATATAATAATTACGATATTATGAACTTTTTTGAATCAAATGGTGTGCCATTAAAAGAAGAAGACCATGGTCGACTTTTTCCGGTTGCTAACCAATCTAAAGCGATTATCGAAGGTTTAGCAAATAAACTAAAAGAGTTAAATGTAACTCTTATTATGAAATCAACTGTTAAAAAGCTAAATGCTGAGAGCGGACAAATAGCTGGATTAACAACTGAAGATGGTTCTACTTACAACGCTCCTTGTGTGATTCTTTCAACTGGTGGGAAAACTTTCCAATATACAGGTTCAACTGGAGATGGCTATAAATTGGCCAAACAACTAGGGCATACAGTAACACCTCTATTTCCAACTGAATCACCGATTAAATCTAAAGATACTTTCGTAAAAGATAAACAACTTCAAGGTTTATCTTTAAGAGATATTAGATTAGCTGTTTTAGATCAAAAAGGAAAAGAAATCGTTGGACACGAAATGGATTTATTATTTACTCATTTTGGTGTTTCAGGTCCTGCTGCTCTTCGTTGCAGTATGTTTGTTAATAAAGAGTTAGAAAAAGGTTACGGAGATGTTACTCTGTCTTTAGACACCCTACCTAAATCATCTGTTTCTGATTTAGAAAAAAATGTTAATCAAAGAATAGCTGAACAAGGAAGTAAATCTGTCAAAAATGGTTTAAAAAACTTGTTACCAGAAAGATTCCTTGATTTTCTACTAATGCAATTAAATATTGATGGAACTAAACCATTAAAACAGCTGACTGATGAAGAAAAATCTCAATTCGTTCATTTAATTAAAGACTTTAGGTTTACAGGTTACGATACTTACCCACTAGATAAATCCTTTGTCACAGGTGGTGGGATTGAATTAAAAGAAATTCAACCTAAATCCATGGAAAGCAAATTAGTAAATGGGCTGTTTTTCTCAGGTGAATTATTAGATGTTAATGGTTATACAGGAGGCTACAATATTACTGCTGCCTTTGTAACAGGACGAGTAGCTGGTAAACATGCTGCAGAAATTTCAAGTTATTTTAAGTATTAAAAAAGAGTTTTAGACATGTATCACACAATGTCTAAAGCTCTTTTTCATCTATTCCGCTGTAATATCAACAAAACTTGCTCTTAATAGTTTAACCAAATCACTTGGGTTAATATTTAACTGTAGACCTCGTTGTCCAGCTGAGCAATGAAATAACTCAAGATTTTCTGCTTCTTTTGCAAAAAAGGTCGGTAGTTGTTTTTTCATGCCAACTGGTGAACAGCCACCATGAATATAACCTGTTAACGGTTCTAGTTCTCTTTGCGGTAACATTTCTACCTTTTTATTCCCACTAACTTTAGCTATTTTTTTTAAATCTAATTCCTTATCACCTGGTACTACAGCTACTAAGGGACCAGTTTTATTGCCTACAATAACTAAAGTTTTAAAAATACTTGATTCCTCTACACCTAGTTCTTTGGCTGTACTTTTAGCTCCCATATGCTCATCAGAAAAAGCATATTCAGAAACTGTAAAAGGAATCTTTTTTTGCTCTAGTAGTCTAATTGCGTTGGTTTTTTGTGTTTTTTTCTTCGCCAAAATGAGCACCTTCATTTCTTTTACCCAAAATTGTCAATCCTTGTCTTAACTCAGGAATCTCCATTTGACCTGGAGCAGAATTGTGTTTACCAGATGAAGCAAAAGTCATCACTGAACCAAATAACTCACCTGTTAGACGAGTCATTCTTCCTACTTCACCCATCCCAATCATCATAAAAGGAATTTCTTCTCGTAAAGTTTGAATCTCATTTGAGCTACTTAATATTTTTAAGACATCTGTCATCGAGTGTGGCATAACTGCAATTTTACAAATATCAGCACCAATATGTCGCATATCATAAATACTTTCAGATAATTCACTTTCACTTGGAGTTTTTTCAAAATCATGACTAGAAATTAAAACTTTTACATTATTTTGCTTTGCATACTGAATAATATCTGTTTCACTATCAATTAATTTAGCAAATTCTAAATCAATAATATCTACTAATCCTGTATGAACCATGTATCGATTCAACTCAAAATAGTAAGAATCCTCAATCAGTTGACCTCCACCCTCATCTAAAGTTCTAAAGGTAAAGATTAGTGGTTTATCTTCAATAGCATAGCGAATAAAATAAGCAGCTTTTTTCATGAATGAAATATCATTAACATACATAAAATAATCTGCACGCCACTCTATAATATCGCAATCTAGTTTACTGATTCTTAAAGCTTCAGCAAATAATTCTTCAAAATTACTTGCAATTAAAGAAACACATACTTTAGGTTGTCCTTGACCTAATGTTATATTTCTAACCTTCAATTTAGACATCTTGCATCTTTCCCATCTTTTCTTATCTTTTAAATAATTTCATAAATCAATACTTTTAAATAATTCCCTTCAGGAAAATGTTTCGAAACTTTAAAGTCACTTGGTAAACGATACGTATTCACTTGCTTACCTCTTCTATTTCCATTAGTTATCCCTTTTTCAACCATTTGGACAAAACGGTCAAAAGAAACATTAGCTGCATTAGTTGAAGCAATCAGTAAGCCATTTGGTTCAATTAATTCAACAGCCTCTTCTGTTAGCTTACTATAATCTTTTGCAACAGAAAATGTTTTCTTTTTATTTCTAGCAAAACTTGGTGGATCTAATACAATCACATCATAGGTTAACTCTTTTTTCTTTGCGTATTTAAAATAATTAAAAACATCCATTACAATAATACGCTGACTATCTAAGTCCATACCATTTACCAAAAATTGTTCTTGTGTTTTCTCTAAGCTTCGTTTAGCTAAATCAACACTAGTTGTTTCAACACTCCCACCAAAAGTAGCAGCTACTGAGAAAGCACCTGTATAAGAAAACATGTTTAATAAGTTTTTCCCATTAGCTAATCCTTCTGAAAGAGCTCCTCTGACTTCCTTTTGATCTAAGAAAATTCCAGTCATTAATCCTTCATTTAAATAAGTCGCATAGGAGACATTATTTTCAATCACAATTAATGGCTCTGGAGCTTCTTTTCCCCAAGTGAATTCACTTTCTGGTAAATCATCCTTTTTGAATCTGACTTTTTCGTATACACCAATAACTTCAGGTAAGCACTCTAAAATAACTTCTTTGATACTTTCTTTTAATCCATAAATTGTTTCGTTATACCAAGAGATAACAATATATGTATCATACCAGTCGATTGTTAGACCACCAAAACCATCGCCTTCACCATTAAAAATGCGAAAAGCGGTCGTATCTTGACTTCTGAAAAACGACTTTCTACTATTAAATGCTTGTTTAAATAAGTCAGTCATTACCTCTTTATTAACAGGTTTATTTTCATCAAAACTAATCATCCAACCATATCCCTTATTTTGAACACCTAAATAACCATACCCTAAAAAGTGTTTATCTTCTGAAACAAATTTAACCCAGCTAGATGAATGGTTGGCTGTTTTATCTACTAAATCCTCTTGATGGATAAGAGGGTACCTTTGATTAAATTTTTTCTTTGCTTTGTTTTTAATAATTACTTGATTCATAAAAATACCCTTTTCTCTTTTCTTTATACTACTCCTTACTATATCAGTTTATTTACCTTGCTTCCACATTTATTTATATCGGCCTTAAGTCTGAATTCTTAAATTTATCTTCATTATAATTGACACGAATTTCTATAGAGGGTAAAATATATTAGTATGTTTAATTAACTAAGGATTTTATAAACAAGGGTTGGAATATAGAAAGGAAGTCTATCTGTGAAACATAATTACTATAAAAATATACTAAATACGAGGTTAGGTTTTTTCAGCCTATTAGCGATTCTCTTTTGGGCAAAAAACATAATGGCTTACTTAGTAGATTTTAACTTAGGAATTGAAAATGCTTTTCAATACTTCATTTTGTTCCTAAGTCCCATAGCCACAACACTATTTTTATTCTCAGCTGCACTTTATGTGAAGCGACCAAAAACGGCGTACATCTCGCTAATTGTCATATCGGCCTTAACCACATTATTACTTTTTTCAAACGTTATTTACTACCGAGAATTTACTGACTTTATTACAGTCAACACAATGCTTGGTGCTGGCAAAGTATCTTCTGGTTTAGGTGAAAGTGCTCTACGTATGTTCCGTCCATATGATTTCTTATATTGGATTGATTTAATCGTCGTTATTGCTCTTTTATTATTTAAGAAAATTAAAATCGATGAGCGTCCTATTAAAGCTAGAACATCTTTAGCTATTACAAGTTTTGCAGTTTTCTTTTTTGCTGCAAACCTAACATTAGCTGAAATGGATCGTCCAGAATTATTAAAAAGAACTTTTTCAAGAGACCATATTGTTAAATATTTAGGTATGAATGTCTTTACTGTTTATGACGGTGTTCAAACATATCATGCCAACCAACGTCGTGCTCAAGCAAGTGAGAATGATTTAGTAGATGTTCAAAACTATGTGAAAGAACATCAAACAACACCAAATCCTAATACATTTGGAATTGCTAAAGGTAAAAATGTTATCTATATTCATTTAGAAAGTTTCCAACAATTTTTAATTGATTATAAATTAAAAGATGAAAATGGTGTCGAACATGAAGTAACACCATTCATTAATAGCTTATATCATTCAAATGAAACATTTAGTTTTAACAATGCTTTCCACCAAGTTGGATCAGGTAAAACAAGTGATGCTGAAACAATGTTAGAAAACTCATTCTTTGGCTTAGGTCAAGGACCTTTATTTACTCAATTAGGTGACAAAAATACTTTCCAAGCTGCCCCTTCTATTCTTAAACAAGAAGCTGGATATACAAGTGCTGTATTCCATGGTAATGGCGGAGCATTTTGGAACAGAAACGAAACTTATAAACATTTAGGTTATGATTATTTCTTTGATGCAAGTTACTACGATGTAACATCTGATAACTCTTTCCAATATGGCTTACATGATAAACCATTTATGGATCAATCAGTTCAATACTTAGAACACTTGCAACAGCCTTTCTACTCTAAATTTATTGCTGTAACTAACCACTACCCTTACTCTCAATTTAAAGGTGACGAAGCTGGTTTCCCAATTGCAAATACACCAGATACAACTATTAATGGCTACTTTGCAACAGCTAATTATTTAGATAAAGCAGTTGAAGAATTCTTTAACTACTTGAAAAAAAGCGGACTTTATGAAAATTCAATCATCGTTATGTATGGTGACCATTATGGTATTTCAAACTCAAGAAATAAATATTTAGCTGAATTAGTTGGCGAATCTAAAGACGATTGGAATGAATGGAATGACTCTCAAATGCAACGTGTTCCTGTTATGTTCCACGTACCTGGTCAACAAAATGGAAAAATTTCAGAAACCTACGGCGGACAAGTTGATATCTTACCTTCTCTTCTACACTTACTTGGTATTGATACATCAAACTACATCCAATTAGGTCAAGATTTATTCGCTGAAGATAGAGATCAAATCGTAGCCTTTAGAAATGGTACCTTCGTAACGCCTAAATATACTGTTATTGGTCAATCTGTTTACCTAAATGAAACAGGTGAGTTATTAACTGAGTTAACTGAAGAACAAACAAATGAAGTTGAATTTGCAAGAGAAAAAGCAAGTACTCAATTAACTATGTCTGACGCTTTAACAAATGGTGACTTACTTCGATTCTATACTGAAAGTGGTTTAGAGCCAGTTAATCCAGAAGATTATGATTATAAAAATGGACTTGAAAAATTATTATCTATTGAAGAAGAAAAAGGCGACAAATCAACAAGTGTCTTCTCAAAACATGGTAATAAATCAACTCAAGATATGTATGAAACAAAAACATATCAAGACTATTATGGTCCAAAAGAAAAAGAAACAACTACGACATCATCATCTAACAAATAAATAAACAAAAAAAGACTTTAGTTTTCACGCTAAAGTCTTTTTTATTCATATTTTTTTCACAACTACTCGGTATAATTTTAATATGGAGGTTTAGTTGATGACAAATTTAAGACAATCATTTAAAGCAGCAAGATACCATAAACGAATGACAATTAGTTTGTTTATCGTCTTCTCTCTGTTTCTTTTATTACTTTCTTACATATCACAACTTATTGATACTCAAAAATTTACCTTAAGCTATTTGCTTGGTAAATGGGATCAATTAAAACATATCTTGCCACAGTTTGATACTGAACTAAATAATCGTTTAGGAAATAGCAATGATTTAATTATGGCTTTTTATGAGCATTTAAGATTACTTATTTTAGTCTGCTCTTTTATTGCTTTCTTTTTTATTAGCTTATACTTTACTCATTCTAGAAAAGAAGAAATCTATTCATTAAACTATATTGGAATTAAACGTAGAGAAATGCTACCACGTTTATTATTAGAGCTCTTCTTCCCTATCATATTAAGTTTACCAGTTATTTTTTGTATCCTTTTAGTTTTCCATAGTCATTTTCTAAATGAAAGCATACAGACTAACCAAAAAGTAATGAGGCACTACTTTGAATCAGAACAAATGGTTCCTAAAAAAAGAGAAAATGTACCTGTTACTAATACAACTGAGTCTGAGAAAAAATTACTCCCTTATAATCAAACATCCATTTTAGATGTTAATATAACTAACAACTCAAATAGCCATGTTTTTACTACTTTATTGACTAACTTTATTTTACTTTGTAGCGATTTAATAATAGCTTATACAGCTGGTTTTTATTGTTACACTACATTTGGCCTTCGAAGGAGGAAACTCGTTGTATGATTGAAATTGACATGAAAGATACTTATTTAACAAGTGATTTTTTCTCAAAAAAAGTAACTTTAATTTTAGAAGATGAAGAAAATGTGACTCGTGAAAGTGTCATGAATTTTATTACTTCTTTAGAAAATAATAAATACTACGGAATGGTCGGTCGTGAGAATAACATGATTCCTTTCCTTTCCATTTTAGATAATCTTTTACTAGGTATTTCTAAAAAACAAAAAAATATTTTTTTAAATGAACTAAGTGATTTACTTGATCAATTTAAATTAGCTTCCCTTGATTTAAATGAAGCTGCTAAATCTCTTTCAAAAAATGAACAACTTGTTTTACAAATGATTCGTGCGTTAATTCTAAAACAAACAATTATAATTTTTGATTCTGAATCAACAACAGACGATAGCAATGAATTTTTAATTCATTTAATGCCTATCTTAAAACGTATTGTACAAAAAAGAGAAGCTACACTAATTGTTTCTTCTAAAAATAAAAATTTAGCCAATTCTCTATATTACGATCAATGTTTTTTATTTAACTATTTATCAAAAAAGAATGACTAGATAAGTCATTCTTTTTTTCTACCTATATTATGACAAGAAAATAAAACCTCATAATTTGTTTTTTATCTCTTTCATATTATACTTATAATAGATGTAAAAATTAGGAGGATTTATTTTGACAATAAAAAAAATGAGTGCAGATGAGTTTAAAGTTGGACAAACATTTAAAAGTGATACTTTAACAATCACTGCTGATGAAATAAAAGAATTTGCTAGTAAATATGACCCACAGCCATTTCATTTGGACAAAGAAAAAGCCAAAGATTCTTTCTTTAAAGAACTTGTAGCTAGTGGTTGGCACACTGCTAGTGTCACAATGAGATTGTGGATTGACAGTATTCCTTTTGAAAAAGGTGCCGTTGGTCTTGGCGTCAACTTAGAATGGAAAAAACCAGTTAGACCTGGAGACGTCTTACATGTCGAAAGTACAATTAAAGAAATCAAGCCTTCAAAATCTCGCCCAGAACGCGTTTATATGGTAATTGAATCAAAAGCAATTGACCAAAACAATGAAATTTGTGAAATCATGACAGCTAATTTAATGACATTTAGATAAATAAAAATGACTATCTCTCAAAAAGATAGTCATTTTTTATTTTATTTCTTAAGCACTGTCACACACTCCACATGTGATGTTTGTGGGAACATGTCTACTGGTTGAACGTAATCAGGTGTATATCCTAATTCATTGTATAGTTTTAAATCACGTGCAAATGTTGCTGGATCACATGATACATAAACGATTTTTTCAGGATTCATTTCAACACTTGCTTTAATAAAGCTTTCTGTTAATCCTTTTCTTGGTGGGTCAACTACAATAACAGTTGGTTGAACCTCTTCTTTTAACCATTTATCAAAGATAACTTCTGCTTTACCAACTTCAAATTCAACATTATCAATATCATTGATTTCAGCATTTTTTCTAGCATCCTCAATGGCTTCTTCAACAATTTCAACACCGTAAACTTTTTTAACATCTTTAGCTAAAGATAGGCCAATAGTTCCGATACCACAATAAGCATCAATCACAACATCATCTTTAGTCAATTCAGCACGAGAAATCGCTTCTTTGTAAAGAACTTCTGCCTGAGTTGTATTAATTTGGTAGAATGAACTTGCTGAAATTTGATATGTATTACCAAGTAATTGGTCTTCAATATACTCTTTACCGTATAATCTGACAAACTCTTTACCTAAGATGACATTGTTATTCTCAGTGTGAATACTTTGCATAATTGAAGTCACATTTGGAGCAGCTTCAACAATAGCTTTACAAATTTCACCAATTTTGAAAAGTTTTTTCTTCTTAGTCACTAAAACAATCATTAATTCATTTGTATAATGACCTTTACGAATAACAATATTTCTTAAGTGACCAGTTTGTTTTTCTTCATCATATGGTTTCACATTAAACTGTTCTAAAATAGGTTTAATGGCAATTAAAGCTTCATCAATCGCTTCTTCTTGAATATAGAAATCTTCAATCGGAATTAAATCATGACTATTTCTTCTAAAAAAGCCTAACTCTAAACGCTCATTGATTTTACGAACTGGTATTTGTGCTTTGTTACGGTATTTGAATGGTGTTTCCATTCCCTTAGTAGCTTTAACTTCAATACTTTCAAAACCACCAATACGTGTCACAGCTTTTTCAACTTGTTGTTGTTTAAATAACAATTGAGCCTCATAAGTCATGTGAGCAAGTGGAGCAATCCCTGTTCTAATTAAGTTTGAATCAATATCTTCTACACGATTAGGACTTTTCTTTTTCCATTGTAAAACTTTACCATAAGCAAATTTTTTCGTTGTTTTTAAAATTTTAACTTCTACTTCTTCACCGATAATGGCATTTTCAATAAAAATTGGGTAAAAATCAACTTTACCAACACCACGTCCATCATGTGTCATGTCTTCAATCGTTAACCAATATTTGTCGTTTTTATTTACAGGTAATTCTTTTTTAGTTTTTGTCATTATTTTCTTCCTTTTTCTTTACTCATTCCCAGAAATCTTGCCATCTCCATCAATGTCTTCATTTGTTAATTCTTCTAATTCTTTAATAAAATGTTCAGATGCTTCTTCCATTTCAACATCTCCAGAAACTGCTGAATCTGGAATTTCATCTAAGTTTGCATAAATTTCAATATGTTGTTTTAAATTCTCAAATGTCATTGGCGCATCTCCACCGTACTCACCATCTAAGTTAATCATCATTCTAAAATCTTCATCTAATGATTCAGCATATAGTTTTGATGTTTTGGTATAAATGAGACGGTCATCATTAACGTGTTTACCACCATTCATCATCAAACCAATTAAATGCATGATTTCAATGATGTTAGCTGTTTTTACGATGATTAAAGAGAAATTTCCATCATCAAGTTGAGCATCAGGTGCAATTTGTTCAAAACCACCAATTGAGTTAGTTAAACCTAAGAAGAACATTGAAGCTTTTCCAATATATTCTCCTTCGTCGTAAACTAATTTCATATTGATTGGTTTAACACGAGGTAACATCTCAGCTCCCTTAACTAGATAAGCAAGGTAGCCAAACACACTTTTCAGTTGAGAAGGTACTTCATAGGTTAGCTCTGTTAAATAACCACCTGCTCCAATATTCATAAAGTAAGTATCCCCTGCTTTACCAATATCTGATTTAATCGTTTGATTTTTCAGCATAACCTCAGCTGCTTTAACTACATTATCTCTTGGAATATGAAGGGCGCGGGCAAAGTCATTAGTTGTTCCACCGGGAATTATTCCCATTTTCGGGCGATTTTCAAGTGGCGCGATACCATTAATAACTTCA
Source organism: Chrysopa pallens (assembly GCA_020423425.1). Taxonomy (NCBI): domain Eukaryota; kingdom Metazoa; phylum Arthropoda; class Insecta; order Neuroptera; family Chrysopidae; genus Chrysopa; species Chrysopa pallens. Next base: position 35,720 of record JAEMTY010000150.1, read on the forward strand.
TTAATGGTACCATCTCCACCTGCTGCGACTATTAAATCAAATCCTGCTAAAGCACAACGAGCGGCTTCATTTTTGGCAGAGAAAGGTTCAGGTGTCGTCGCATAGGCACTTGACTCATATCCAGCTTGTTCCAACACATTTAAAATGTCTGCTAGATTTTTCTTTAAGATTTCTTTTCCTGATGTCGGATTATAAATTAATCTTGCTTTCATCTTGTTTACTCCTTCTTAAAACGCCTAACGTTTCCCTAATTCCTCAGATAATAATTTGTTAACAACACCAGGGTTTCCTTTACCTTTTGTTGCTTTCATAATTTGTCCTACTAAGAAACCATGAGCACGTCCCTTACCATTTTTAAAGTCTTCGATTGATTGAGCATTGTTATCTAAGATTTCATTAATAATTGGTAATAATTGAGCTGGGTCAGATAATTGAACTAATCCTTTAGCTTCAACAACTTCCTTAGCATCTCCACCATTTTCAATTAATTCTTTAAAGACCTTTTTAGCAATTTTAGAACTAATTGTGCCATCAGCGATTAAGTTAATCATACCTGCTAAGTTATTTGGAGTTAATTTTGTTTCTAATAATTCTAATTTTTCACTGTTTAAGTATGCTGATACTTCCCCCATTAACCAGTTAGATGCTTGTTTAGCATCTGCACCTTCATTAAGGGTCGCATCAAAGAAGTCTGACATATCACGAGATAAAGTTAAGACCATTGCATCATACTCAGGTAAACCTAGCTCTTTAACATAGCGAGTTCTTCTTGCTGCTGGAAGTTCTGGAATACTTTGGCGAATTTCTTCAATCCACTCATCAGAAATTTCAATACGTGGCACATCTGGCTCTGGGAAGTAACGGTAATCACTTGCCCCTTCTTTAACACGCATTAAAATAGTTGATTTAGTTGCTTCATCGTATTTTCTTGTTTCTTGTTGAATAATACCACCAGAAAGTAATACTTTTGCTTGACGTTTTTCTTCGTGAATTAAGCCCATTTTTACGTTATTTAAAGAGTTTAAGTTTTTAAGCTCAGCTTTAGTTCCAAACTCTTCTTGACCATATGGACGCAATGAAATGTTGGCATCACATCTCATAGAACCTTCTTCCATCTTCACATCACTGACACCAGAAAATTGGATAATTGAGCGAACGGCTTCAAGGTAAGCATACGCTTCTTCAGGCGATCTCATATCTGCTTCTGAAACGATTTCGATTAAAGGTGTTCCTTGACGGTTTAAGTCAACATAAGAGTAACCATCAGTTCCGTGAATATTTTTACCAGCGTCTTCTTCTAAGTGAACACGCTCAATACGGATTTTTTTCTTTTTACCTTCAACTTCAATTTCAATCCAACCATCATGTCCAATTGGCTCATCTGCTTGTGAGATTTGGTAAGCTTTTGGGTTATCTGGATAGAAATAGTTTTTACGGTCAAAGTGAGTACTTTGAGAAATTGTACAATTTAAAGCCAAGGCTGCTCTCATTCCAAATTCTAAAGCACCTTTATTCATAACAGGTAAAACACCTGGCATACTAAAGTCAATTACGTTTGTATTTGTATTTGGTTCTGCTCCAAAGTGCGCTGCTGAAGGTGAGAAGATTTTAGAATCTGTTTTTAATTCTACATGGATTTCTAGTCCAATAACTGTTTCAAAATTCATTATGCTTTCCCTCCTAAAATCACAGGTTTTTGTTTATGGAAATCAGTTGCTTTTTCAAAAGCATCCGCAACTTGATACATTTTTTCTTCTTCAAAGTAATTTCCAATTAATTGTAAACCAATTGGCATTCCTTCTGAGAATCCACATGGAATACTCATACCAGGAAGACCTGCTAAGTTAACTGGAATAGTTAAAATATCGCGCATATATGCTGTAACAGGATCATCTTTATCTGATCCAAAGTTATGAGCAATCGTTGGTGAAACTGGTCCTAAAATTAAATCGTAATCAGCAAATACTTTTTTGAAATCTTCAACAATTAAAGTTCTCACTTGACCTGCTTTTTTGAAGTAAGCATCATAAAAACCAGCACTTAATGAGAATGAACCTAACATAATACGACGTTTAACTTCTTCACCAAAACCTTCTGAGCGAGAGTTTACATAAACATCATCTAAGTTAGTAATATTTTCTGAGCGGTAACCATAACGAATACCATCAAAACGTTGTAAGTTAGATGAAGCTTCAGATGAGGCGATAATATAATAAACTTGAACTCCGTATTTAGAATGAGGCAAGCTCACTTCTTCTACAGTAGCACCTAAATGACGTAGTGTTTCAATAGCATCTTCAATAGATTTTCTGACCTCAGGATTTACACCATCTGTCATAAATTCCTTAGGAACACCAATTTTCATCCCTTTAATATCTTGTCCAATTAGGCTAGAGAAGTCCGGAACAGCTTGCTTAGAGCTTGTTCCATCTTTTACGTCATGACCTGAAATAGCATTTAAGACTAAGGCATTATCTTCTACAGTACGAGTCATTGGTCCAATTTGATCTAGACTTGAAGAAAAGGCAATTAAACCGTAACGAGAAATACGTCCGTAAGTTGGTTTCATTCCTACAATTCCTGTGTATGATGCTGGTTGTCTAATACTTCCACCAGTATCTGAACCTAGGGAAGCAACTACTTGGCTAGCTGCTACAGTAGCTGCTGAACCACCAGAAGACCCACCAGGCACTTTATCTTCGTTCCAAGGATTAATTGTTTTCTTAAAGTAAGATGTTTCAGTTCCTGACCCCATAGCGAACTCATCCATGTTTAATTTACCAACAGGAATCATCCCATTTTCGTAAATTTTTGTCATAACAGTTGCGTCATATGGAGGTTCAAAATTATATAACATTTTACTTGCTGCTGTTGTTAATAAATCTTTAGTGACAATATTATCTTTAATCCCAATTGGAATACCAGCTAATGGTTTTGAAGCAGAAGGACCTTCTTTGTCCAATTCTTTAGCTAATTCTATAGATTTTTCTTCGTTTAAAGTAATGAATGAGCCAATTTTTTCATCCGTTTCATTGATACGAGCAAAAGTAGCTTCTACTACTTCTTGAACTGACACTTCTTTTCCTTGAATTTTAGATGATAGTTCTTTTAATGTTAATTCATGCATTTCAGTCATTATGCGCCAGCCTCCCCATTGTCCATAATTGCAGGTACTTTAATAAAACCATCTTTGGTTTCCGGTACATTTTTTAATAATTCTTCACGTGATTCACCTTTTACGACAACATCTTCACGTAAAACGTTGATTTCTGATACCACATTAGATGTAAAAGGAACACCTTCTGTATCTACTTCCCCTAATTCTTCTACCATATCAATAATTTTTCCCATTTGAGAAGTAAATAATTCTAATTCTTCTTCTTTGAAAGAAAGCTTTGATAACGCTGCTACTTTCTTAACTTCTTCTTTTGAAATTGCCATTATTAATCTCGCTCCTTCATTTATCTTTTAAGATATGCCTATCCTATTTTAGTCAACTTTTGTACTATTTTCAATGGCTTCCACCATTTGAGTTTCATTCCAAACAGTAATTTCTAATTTTTCAGCTTTTTCTAGTTTGCTACCAGCATCTTCACCAGCTACAACAATATCTGTTTTTTTAGAGACACTGCCAGTCACTTTTCCACCTAAGGCTTCAATTTTTTCCTTTGCCTCATTACGGTTAAAGTGAGTCAGTTTACCTGTTAATACAATAACCTTATCTTTAAAAGGTGACTCAACAGAGGCTAAGTCTGCTGCTGTTTGCCCAAGATAATCTGTATTAACACCAGCTCTTTTTAATTCAGCTACTAACTCTTTGACTTCCTCATTAGAAAAGTATTTTTCAATACTATCAGCAATCACTGGACCAATCGTATCAATAGCATTTATAGTTTCTTTTTCAGCTACCATAATCTGTTCGATTGTTCCAAATTCTTCAGCGATAAGTTTAGCTGCTTTTGCTCCAACATGCTGGATACCTAAACCAAATAATAATTTTTCTAAAGAATTATTTTTACTTTGACTAATTGCTGTCAAAATATTGTTAGCTGATTTTTCTTTAATTTTCTCTAAGGTAAGCAGTTCTTCTTCTGTAACAAAATATAAGTCTGCCACATTTTTGATAATATCTTTGTCATACATCTGCTCTAAAACACGTGGACCTAAGCCATCAATATTCATGGCATTACGTGAAACAAAATGATTTAACCCTTCCTTGATTTGAGCAGGACACATTGGGTTCATACATCTTAATGCTACTTCTGACTCAATTCTTTCTAACTCAGAATCACAAGTCGGACAATGAGTTGGAAATTCATAAGGAACACTTGTCTCATCTCTCTTATCTGTTAAAACACGAGTCACTTCAGGAATAATATCTCCTGCTTTATGAATCATTACGTGATCTAATAAACGAATATCTTTCTCAGTTATTAAGTCCACATTATGAAGACTAGCTCTGGCAACGGTAGTTCCTGCTAATTGCACAGGATCCATTACAGCGGTTGGTGTTACAACACCAGTTCTACCAACAGTCCATTCAATATCACGAATAACTGTTTCAGCTTCTTCAGCTGGGAATTTATAAGCAATTGCCCAACGTGGTGCTTTTACAGTGTAACCAATTTCTTCTTGGGCTGTAAAATCATTGACCTTAATAACAATGCCGTCAATTTCATAATCTAGTTCATGACGTTTATCTCTAAAATTTTCAATATAATCCCAAACCTCATCAATAGAATGACATAGTTTGCGTTCATTATTTATTTTGAGTCCTAATTCTTCAAGTTCAATTAGTGAGTCATTTTGACTATTAAAATCAAAACCTGTTGTATCAGCAACTGTGTAAATAAAGGTGCTTAAATTTCTTTTAGCTGCAACTTTTGGGTCTAGTTGTCTTAAACTTCCCGCTGCTGCGTTTCGAGGGTTAGCAAAAACATTTTCACCCTCTGCTTCACGCGCCTCGTTTAACTCAATAAATGATTTTTTAGGCATATAACACTCGCCGCGAACTTCAATTGTTAAAGGTTTAGCTAAACTTAAAGGAATTGATTTCACGGTTTTTAAGTTATGAGTAATATCTTCTCCGACAACACCATCACCACGAGTTGCCCCTTGAATAAATTTTCCATTCTCATATCGTAAGTTAATGGCTAATCCATCTATCTTAAGTTCGACCATGTAGTTTATTGGCATACTTGTTAATTTTTTAATACGATTCTCAAAATCGATTAAATCATTTTTATTAAAAGCATTATTTAAACTCATCATAGGTACCTTATGAGTTACTTTTGAAAAACCAGATAAAATATCTCCACCGACTCTTTGAGTAATCGAATCATTAGAAATAAGTTCTGGATATTCTTGTTCTAAAGAAACTAGCTCATGGTAAACTTTGTCGTATTCTGAATCTTCTACTTTAGGAGCGTCTTTAACATAATAAGCATGGGCCCATTCAGCTAATTGCTGATTTAGCTCTGTCATTTTTAATTGAATGTCTTTTTTATCCAATAGTATTCACTCCTTTAAGATTAATCAACTTTTGTTATTGGGGCAAAAGCTGCTAATAAACGTTTGATTCCCTGTTGCGGGAAGGCAATATCAAGTTCTAAATCTTTACTTGAACCACTTACTTTAACAACTGTTCCAACGCCCCATTTTTTATGTTCAGCTTTGTCCCCTGGTTTCCAAGCCGCTCCTTCGCCACCTGTCTGTACTTTGTTTGATACCACTTTAACATCAGGTTGCACATAAGTAGAGCGAACTCGTCTCTCACCAATTGGACTTTGTCTAGTTACTTTATTTTCTTGACCAAACTGTGTCATAACATTTTCATCAATTTCACCTAAGAAACGTGAAGCCCTGTTATATTGAGTTCGACCATATAAAGTACGACTAAAGGCATTGGTTACGTATAATTGTTTTTCCGCCCTTGTAATACCAACATAAGCTAAGCGTCTTTCCTCTTCTAGTTCATCTTCTGATTCCATAGCCCGGTTTAGTGGAAAAATCCCTTCTTCCATCCCCATTAAGAAGACATAAGGAAACTCTAATCCTTTTGCAGCATGAAGCGTCATAAAGGTCACTTGACTTTGACCTTCTTCTAACGAATCAATATCAGAAACAAGTGCTAAATCATTTAAGAAAAGTGTTAATTTATTTGGTGCTTCTTCTTCCGAATCAGACTCTTCTGTGTCATCGTATTCACCATTTTCAAAACGTTTATCAAATTCTTGAGTCACTGTTAAAAATTCATCTAAGTTTTCAAGTCTAGAATGAGCTTCTAGCGTATTTTGACGTTTCAAATCATCTTTATAATCACTTCTTTTAAGGACTTCTTCTACAAGTTCTGTGACACTTAAAAAAGGAATCATTTCTTTAAAGTCTTGCATCATCGCTCCAAAACCAGCTAACTCGTTACGAGCCTTACCAGTAATATTAGCTAAATCCACATCAATAGCTGCATGTAGCAATGACCATTCATGAATTTCTGCAAAATCTCTTAATTTCTGAACAGTACCAGGTCCTATTCCTCTTTTAGGTACATTAACAATTCTCTCAAAGCTTAAAGAATCCATTTCATTTGAAATAACATTTAAGTACGCTAAAATATCACGAATTTCTTTGCGGTCGTAGAACTTATGACCTCCAACCATTTTATAAGGAATATTAGCTTTTAAGAAGGTTTCCTCTACCACACGACTCATTGCATTAGTTCGGTAAAGAACACAGAAATCACCATATTTTTTACCTTGTTCTGCAACTAACTTTTGAATATTACCAACAATAAAACGTGTTTCATCTCTTTCCGTTTCTCCGCGGTAATAAATTATTTTTTCACCTTCATCATTATCTGTCCAAAGGTCTTTTTTCTTACGATTTCCATTATTCTCAATGACACTATTAGCAGCTTGTAAAATATTTTTTGTTGAACGGTAATTTTGCTCTAAAAGAATAGTTGTTGCATCTGGATAATCTTTTTCAAAATCTAAAATATTTTGCATGTCTGCCCCGCGCCAACCATAAATACTTTGGTCAGCATCCCCTACCACACATAAGTTGTTAAAACGTTTGGCTAACATATTAACTAATGTGTACTGAGCATGGTTGGTATCTTGGTACTCATCTACATGAATATATTGGAATTTATTTTGATAATAACGTAGGACATCAGGACTTGTTTGAAGAAGTCTAATTGTTAACATAATTAAATCATCAAAATCCATGGACTGATTTTGACGTAATTCTTTTTGATAACGTTTATAACAAGTTGCTACAATTTTTTCAAAAAAACCATTATAGCGTTCTTCATAAAGTTCTGGCGTTAACAATTCATTTTTTGCATTACTAATAGCACTTATCATACTACGAGGATCATATTTTTTAGGATCAATGTTTTCTTCTTTTAAAATTCTCTTCATCAAAGTTAGCTGGTCACTACTATCAAGAATTGTAAAATTTCGGTTATAACCAATCACATCAACATCTCGTCTTAACATACGAACACACATAGAGTGGAAAGTTGATACCCAAACATCTTCTCCTTCACTACCTAAAATGTTAACAACACGGTCTTTCATTTCTCGTGCTGCTTTGTTAGTAAAGGTTATAGCTAGAATGTTCCATGGGTTAACGTCTTTTTCTTTTATAATATAAGCGATGCGGTGAGTTAAAACTCTTGTTTTCCCACTACCTGCTCCTGCCATTATTAAAAGTGGGCCATTTGTATGCATAACAGCTTCTTTTTGTTTCTCATTTAGGCCTTTAATTAGACTATTTACATGACTCATTTTGTGCGAACACCCTTTCTTATTACATCCTTTCTA